>JBAFXK010000040.1:0-228880 GCA_037113605.1 Calophaca sinica | reverse complement strand
AGGTTCCATATGAGAGAGGGAGGTGAGGAAGAGATAGAAAGAAGTGATCGTGCGAGAGAGGGGAGGTGAGGGGAAGGGTGAAAGGAGGAAGGGAGGAGTATTTTAGTCGTGGGGGCGTTAAAATTAAGAGAGGATATGTCAAAATCGTAGGCCCTGTATTGAGCATAGAGCATGGATCTGGATTTATGAGAAAGAGTGCCCAAACAAAATTACCATTTAGCGTATTAAATGCACCCCCACCTTTTAATTTTACTGAAAGTGCGAATTCTCCAAAATACCCCTATAGAAAACCATAAAACCACTTTCGAATTTTTTCCCAGTCAAACAATTTCACACTACACTGTCTAGAAAATTCACAATTCTGATCACGTATATTTTTGCATTACTGAATATATTCTTGGAAATTCCAATTTACAGTATACAAATTAATATCTGAGAAAATTTGGCTTTCGGTAATTTTTAACTTTGCTGTGCAAATTGAAATTTTAAGGTATGCACAATTTTTGTATTCTAGAGTATGTCCAGTCACAAGTTTTTATTTATTTATCTATAAAATTACTTACATATTTTAGGATATGTTTAGGATGAGAAAGAGCTTAACTGGCTGCTGGTGCACACCTCCCCGGAAGGTGGCGACCTATGGATTGTCTCTACAGGAGTAGGAGGCGTGTTGAGCACATTACGGCTCACGAGGGGTGGTTTCTACCAGAGTACATATCGCCTTGACAATTAAATTTCTGACCATGAAATATTTCTGTCCCGAGGTGTGTCAAAATCTTGAGAATATTACTGTGCTTCATGAGGCATAACGTTTGGTATTTTGTTTTAAGCTTTTTAATGGAGAAGTAAACGCCTTACTTAAACACATGAATTTTTCCTTGAGCTTGGTATAATTTGGCACTTGATGGAAGCTAAGTAGGAAATAGGCATGATGTGGACGTTCAACAAGTCTGCTCCGAAGCTCCACGTATTCTTGATGGATAGCGAGATGCAAGAGTGTCTTATGGCCTAACCAAAAATCAAAGTATATTTTTTAGCTATTTGGGTGAAAGTAATTTTTGAAGTCTGCAGTGTAATACGGTAAACCTGTAATCGAGAAAAATTTCTAACTTTCTCCCGCAGTCTATCGACCAAACATCGACCGTCTCCTTCACGATTACTTTCACGAAAGTGAGAGTAATCTTGCCGATCATTTGGTTGAACTCAAATTTATTATATTTGAATTGCTTATTTTGCATTTAATTTATTAATAAATTTCTATTCTCAATTAATCTGTTTTACATAGGATGCACCTGACAAGGGAATCGCAGAACATGTGAGAAACTACGGCTTTGGTAGTTTGTTGTTGTGCAACCACAGTGGTGGCCATACATCTTGTCAATTGTTAATTCGAAGTGAGCTAAGGTCAGTCCACTAAGATTGGTATGGGAGGTAAAAAAAAATGTACGTGAAGATAATGAATTGAAGGTTAGGATGAAGATAAAGTTTAAGTTTAGAATATTGAAGCCGAACAATATAGTTGATGTTTTCATCACTTAGCGTTATACCGGATTACATTTTATTGTAAAATGCAGTTTTAATAATCATCACTATTGAAGAACTAAAGCAAAAGATCACGGCGAAAGCCTTCTGAAATGGATCACGATATAGCTTGGCGGATCTTCTACTATCGATGCCCTGCTTTCGATGAAGTAAGGGCGTCTTTGAAGTATATCACGTATGACACTTCTAATGATTTCAGCGGCGACATGCCACAACATATACGTAGGAAGCGATTCAATGATCTTTCTAGCCATGGCCCAATAGAGTTGTATGTTGTGTGCTTGGGTAGAGCGTACTAATCTAAATCATTTGCAAGATGTTGTGCACTAAGAACAGCTGATGAGATCATTGCTCTCCTTCGGTCAACCATAGCCATGGATTAGAAGCTAGTTGACTACAAAGTCATGTAATGTTTGTGTTGTGTTGTTGTTGGGTGTAGGGGTGTATTAACTTGGGTCAGATTGGTTTGGATTTTTTTGTGAAAAAAGAAATCACAGAACCAATCGAAAAGTAATTGGTTCGGTTTTGTCTGAGTTTTAGGCCTTTTTTGTACAAAATCCAAATCCAAACCAATCTAATGAAGTACTTGATTGTAGTTTGGATCGGGTGTCTGCATTCAACTCTCCAAAAATAATAAAAAAACTATTTTTAAAAAGTAGATAAAATTTCACCTCTTTTTCCAACAGCTACTTAAATTTTGCTATAAAAATTTGAATTTTATATCACCGCAAGACTTTAAAGAGTTGATTCTTTAATGATTCTAAAGAATAATCAATCAGTTAAAAAAAAATATTAATCTCCTTACCTAAAATATACTAAACAAAATTAGATAGTAAATATATTCATAAGTGCTTGGTAATAACAAACAGAGAATATCAAGAAGATAATAAAAAATTATACAAAAAAGTATTGGAGAGTTTTAAAATCTAATATTATCAAAAAAATACTTCAAATATATAAATCAAAAATAAAAAAATATTAATCGAATTGATCGGATTGGTTTGGGGTTGAAAAAGATAAATTCGAGACCTAAACCGATCGTGAATGTTGGTTTGGTTTTGATTTGGAAGGAAATGAATGACAATTAACCGAACCAATCCAAACTTCAATTTAATTGGTTTGATTTGGATTATCGTCAAGTCTTCGATGGAGATCTGATTACACCCCTAGTTGGGTGTGTAATCGTTGAGTTTAGTTTTTAATATTTGCTTGTAATTTAGTGTTTTGAATTTGCATACGGTATAATGTTGTAGAATGAGGCAATTTAATGTAATGTAATGTTGTTTTGAGGTTAAAAATAAATACATTTTATTCAAAAAAAATTAGTATCCGAAAATTATGAATTTAGGTATATACTTTAAAAAAAAAAAGAAATTCATCTTACAGGAAATTTATAATTTTCGAAATACAAAAAAAAAAAATAGTCTTACCGGAAATTTCAAATTTTCGGTAGACTAATTTTTTTAAAAACAGTCATACCGAAAATTAGAGTTTACGGTAAATAACAAAAAATTGTGTCTCTTTGGAAATTCTAATTTCCGTTATCTGTAAACTATATTCCAGAGAAATTCAATTTTTGAAATTGATACATCTAATTTAAAATTAGAGTTTCCAAAAATCATCCTAATTTTCTGATTTTTGTGAGGGTTATTTTGAAGAATCTCACGCATTTTGAGAGTGTACTCAAAAGGTAGAAGGTAGGGGGTGCATTTAATAATGGTCTTACCATTTGCATACACTCCACACGAGAAGACTCGCGACCTTCCCACTCTCACAAAGCCATCACATGATTCAAGGTGGGAGGGGGTACCGCTGAATAACACCACACGCATGGACCTCGTAGCGAGGTTCAAATCCCTATCCATTGTTTGCTTCGGGATCGCGATCCACTTGACTAGAATCTTATCTTATAATACGTTATGGATGAGGGGAGAAGAGTGTTTTGAGAGAAAAAAAAACCATTTCCCTGCTTTCCCACTGTAAGATCAAGAGCGGTTCCCAAAATCAAATCCCAATGAGCTAAAGACATCCTCTCACGAGAGTTGCCTGGATAATATGAGCCAATTGACCCCAATTCGTCTCGGGAGAAAAACCATGACCTATTGTACATAAGAATTCAATTAAAATCAAAATAAGGTAAGGCGGATGATGTCCATTTTGAAAGAAACAAATAGATCTGTTTTTGTCAGAATCAATTTCCCTCTGTCCCGATTAGTTAGAATAAAACTAGTTGACTAATTCTAAGAAAACTTAAAATTAGAAGATAAATATGTAGTCATTCTTATCGTAACCATTGCATGACTTTAATGTCGTCCTTTATTAAACAAATTCAAGTAAATGAATTAAAAGCTTAAGAAATTTAAATACAAATCATGGTAGAGCTTTCTTTGCCTTGAATTTTACGCTTTTCATTTGCAAAGATTTTGCATCATTTCAATCTGTTTGGCATTGTTTTTCAACAGATCCGATTACTTCAGTGCACATTAATCGCGATGGTAATGAAGCTAATGGTAAGATTTATGAAGCTGACCCGGAAACGAAAGAAGTGACTACGCTCAATGTTATATTACACTAGTCCGGGATTGGGCTCTTAGCAGCAACCTGGGAACTTCATAGAGCAATGATATTGACTCTTTGATCCCTACATTGTAGCCAATACTTCTAGACTTGTTAATGTCTTTGTGCTTAATTCAAAATCGCATACATGGCGGCTCGTGTTTTCTCCCCTCGCACTCACCCGGTAGATGCAAGTAGCCTCATTAAGAACAGTGTCTATTAATTCTCGGCGGTTCCACTTTACCGAAACAATTCGGATGGTGCTATTGCTCACAAAAGGAGTCAACGAGATGACTAAAGCTAATGTGCGCACAAGAACTTGGAGAGCAAGTCAGATGAACTTGTTTCATTGGGTGAAAAAGTTAGTGATAGCGCTCAAAACTCAGCGCGAGAAGAGTTTGTGGCATTTGTACTTCTACGAATCACCCCATAGGATGCAATGTCCTATATTGTAGGAGAGTGATGGGGCGGTGCTAATGCTCCTCAGGCCTATGCTGTGTAAAGAACATATTCAATAGCCATGTGCCTCAACCCAACTATGATCTATCTTCCAATAGAGTACAACCCCATTTGGAGAAACCATCCAAGGCCTGAGATGGGTAGATGCATCTATCAAAGCCCGGCCAGAACCCTGAAACTCCCCCACAACCGTTATCGAAGACCTTTGTTAAGCAAATGGCAATCCAAAATCTCGACCTGCCCGATAAATGCAGATTGAACCCTTCTGAATTTGGAGACAAAATTGAATGAATCAGGAACCTCCATTAATTAGATGCACGTTGAATAATGCGCACCTTGACCTTGATGAAGTGAATCCAAATGTCGCATGCAAATGTCGATTGCAATCAACTCCCGGATCCGAAAAGTTGTTGATATTACAAAACCTCCAAAGCAGTGAGAAAGGAACCGCAGTGGTAGGAAGAAATGATAAAGCCACATACGTACCTACTCACTCTACCGGATGATGATGATGCACTGTATTAATACCACTTCCTTTCCCTGACGAGTGTGATAACTAAGAAGCGTGGGATGAAATGGCGAAAAAGACAAGGAAATCGTGGACACATTTAGGAAGGTTGAAATTAATATACCTCTCATTGAGCTTGATTGCAGATTCCAAGATATGCCCAGGTTCCTAAAAGAGTTGTGCACACACAAAAAGGAGGTGGAGGTGAAGGGAAATGAAAAGGTCAACATGAAGTCATAATGTTTCTACACTCATACAACCCATGATGCCTCAAAAGTACAAGAATTCGTGAATTTTTACTATTGTCCATGCATCATAGGCGAGTAAATTTGAAAATGCTATCTTTGCCGATTTAGGTGCTTCCCATTAATGTGATACTCTACATCTATCTTTAACTTTAAACTAGCTTGGACCTTGCAAAATACAAATTTTTACATTACGGCCATGGAGGAGTAGAGACAAAAATCTAGTGAGCACTCATCATCCGAAGCCAGACCATTCCTGGCAAGAACAAGAAGAACCAAGATTGATGTCCATGCTAGAACACTTTCCAAGAAATTGGGATAAAAGCATAGTTAAATTGCCTCCCTATCTTTAATGCCCCCACCCTGAAGCATCCCGTAGAAGAGCATTCTCTTTTTTCAACGAAGTCCTTTGCCGACCATTTAGTTGGAAGATACTCATTCCCGTATGTTACAATCATGGCAATATTGCACCTGCTTAATGTATTAAATGATAAATGTTCTATGCATCAAAGCTCTATCGATGTAAATTAATGGCCCATCAGTAATACCTCGCTTCATCGAGCAGCCACAAAAGGAGACTTAATCTCTTGATTTTGGATGTTGTGAAGGTTAAGAAAACCAAACATTTCCATGTGTTCAACTCTCACCTGTATAAAATCATAGTAGAGTAAACTCTCTGATCCAAGTGGATTAGCCCCATTGCACATGCAAGCACTTTTCCTTATGATGCAAAGTGGGAATAAAGAGTGAAGCCACCAACAAAGTCTTCAAAATCAATGGACCTTGCACCTCTGAGCTTATCCATGATGTGCATCCTACTTGAAGAGAGGATCGTAGAAGAGCTCTCCTTGAAAAACCACCTTGAAGAGGGAATCTTCTTTCCTTACTCCTCACCTCTTATTTTATATCATGTTGCTTACATTGTGGACAATCTGGTGATTTAAGTGTGGGGAGATCTTTTTAGCATAGTAGTTTTGTTTGCTTTTGTTTTATGCGTTTTTTGTTTTCAAAAAAAATTGCATGCATTTTTATTGGATTTCTTTGTTTGTATGAGTTGGGGAGTGATTTCACTATTCTAGGACTATAGAGTTCTTTGTAGTATGATATGGATGGCTTCCTTGCATTCTTAGTATTATAAGTTGGACTTGAATACTTGAATCAGGCATCATTTGTGATAGATCATTGTCCTTGGTGAGATTTGGGTCATGAGTAATAGATACTGGAATACCCAGACTTGGCCATTCTCTTTAACTTTCCTGTGTGATTTCACCTCATCGTGATTGTTGCGAGTTACTCTAGAACTCTGACTTCGACTCTTTGTTGAAACTCTTGTTCACATGCATGCATTGAAATGATCTAGGCAGAATTTTTGTTCTTACTAATCCACCTAGCCAAATAAGTCTACTCTTTTTGGTAATTTATCCGCACTACTTATGCTTTTGCTGAGCCTATTTATCCCATTAACTTTGTTATATAGCTCATTCTGAAGCTCCTTAAAAGTGAAAAAAAAACTATGATATGTCCTGATCTTAGGGGATAAAGGAGCTTTGCTTTGAAAAAAAAATTGATAATAAATATTGCATCTAAGTGTGGGGTGCTCAAAGTTGTTATTATCTTTAGAATATCTAAATGTTTGTGCTTCATTGGAAATTTGCTGCAAGTGCAAAAAAAACATAATAATAAAATAAAAAATAAAAATAAGAAATATAAAAAAAAGAAAAGGAAGAAATGTGATAATAAAAGAAGGGAAAGTGTGAAAGTGGAAAAATGGATTGAAGATTTGGTTGAGTTGCCCCTACGATTATTGCCACAATTGTTTCCTATTGCTCCTCTATTCTCTTTCGATTTTATAAACAGCTTAGTTACCTTTCAATTATCCCACCTTGATCGCTTGGCCCCATTATAACCTGTATTAATAAAGACTTTTTTGATCTTTGTGTGCATGTGTTTCAAAATGTGGATGTTAGAGGCTTTGTCAAGCCTTTGGTAGTGCTCAAGGCTTTCAAGATATGCCTTTGCACAGTGTAAAATGACCTAGCCCTAGACACTTGAGAGTTTGAGATAATCTTTATTTCTTGTGAGGGATTCTATCACTTTTGATTATTCATTCTTTGAGTTATTCTATCCTCTTGTTTTGCTTTGGCACAGTTAATAAGATGTTATTCATGATTGCAGCCATGGTTCATTGAAAGCGTTAAATGAGCATTTCACTTGCCACTTTGCATCATTGGGGTTCATTGAAAATGCATCTTTGCTTTGTTTGTTTCCTTTTGAAACTTTCTTTTGTTTTGACCATGAGTTTGCTCAGTGCAAAAGCTAAAGTGTGGGGAAATTTGATCAATGCATTTTAATGCACTTTTATAACTTTCGCTCTGTGTTTTTAGTTGTGTATCATGTCCAACAACTACTTATTAACAAGGTTTTATATCTTTGGGTCTTAATTGGGCTTTAGTGAAATTATTTGCTAATTTTGATTTTATTACACCTACGACCTATGTTCCTTCTACAGGCCATAACGTGGGCTATACTTCTGTCGATTTGGTGACCTTGGTGGTGTTGGAAAGCTAAGAATCAGAGATACAACTCTTATGTTGGTGCCAAAGCCCAATTCTGACGTTTTGAAAGTTGAAAATCCATTTTACTGAAGCTGGCGAGTTGTACTGCGTGTTATGGATCGGTTACCTATATAATTAGTTGCTATTGGGCAAATTAACCTCTTTTGGGCCTTTCTCTTTGGTCATAAACTGAATTTTACCTAGGTTAACCTAAGGGGACATTATAAATAGGATTTTTAGAGTCTTAGGTACTATCTTTTGATTACTTTTGAATCTTTCGCCGTTTTAGCAATCTTTTCTTATTCTCTCATTCTTGATCTCGTTTTTCGTATCTTTAAAAAAATCCAAAAAAAATTGCGTTATCTTTATTTGATTTTTAGACATTTTTTATGCTCTTTTTAGATTTTTTTTAGATTTTATTTGATACGTTTTGTCAATTTATTTCTTGTTTAAGCGATTAGGACATTGTTGGTATTTTTTGATTTGTTGTGCTGCCTTCATATGTGCTCATGATGCATGACTAGGTCCAATTCTGAAATTCTGCATTCTTTTGATCCAGAAATAGATAGGACTTTTCATTCACTCTATAGACTTAGTAAGGCTAGTACTAGTAATAACATAGGTAGTGATCATATAGGCTTATAGTGATACCTATAGCATTAGCATATTTAGTCATACTCTTTGACATTGATTGATTACGAATTTATTGTTGATACCATGTGTGACAACCACCCTAAAAATTAAATGGAGTCATCACCTATGTTTATTAAGGAAAACGATAGGAAAAACCCTTTTGGAAATAATCGTACAAAAATGGTCTTCGAACCAAATTTGGGTTCGGGCGTTGGTTACGCTCAAGGAAAGATTAGCACTCATACATGTCCATTAAAAAAAAATAGTACCCATTAATTGTTTGCAGAAAATTGTTTGCCTTTAAAAAAAATTAATTCCCTTTATCAAAATTTATTAAATAATAAGAAAAAGAACCCAACTAAATTATTAAAAACTTTACAAAGGTTAAATAAAATCAAGAAAGCCTTTTTGATTGTATTTATTGTTATTTCATCTCCTTTTAATAAAACAGAAATACAAACTGAAGATAAGAATCAATCCTACAAGTTATTAATTTATTTATTAAAAAAAAATACTTAAACGAAGAAACAAAATTCAGAAACTTCTTTTTTGCTCTTTCGCCCTTCCTTTTATTTTTATATTTTTTAGATTATAACTTACAAAAAATTTAATTGCTGAAGAGGCCGCTTTGGTTGGGTTTGGCCCCTTTGGAAGGCCAAACCACAACCCTAATTCTACTTGATCATAACAGGAATCAAGAAGGAAAACGAAGAAATTATCCACAAAACAATCCAAGACAGTATATACATAAAAACATCCAAACGAGGAGGAAGAACAAAATTGAATCATGCATAACTCATACCCATTATGAGTCAGTATCTAAAAAATCAATTACATGATCATAAAAGAATGAAGATCAAAAATAAGCAAAAGGAAAGTGTGAAGGGTAACCTCCGGTTTTGGCTCTTCCCGAGGAATAGAATACGGAAACACAAAATGGTAGGGATTACAGAACAAAACCTAGACTAAAGAGTGTTTATTTTTGACGCCTCATCGCCTTGATCGCACCCTTGTTCCCCGCTTCGTGCTCTTCAAACATTTTTCCTCCCCCCTGGGCTCTCTCTCGGTCAGCTCCTCTCGCCTTTGGGTGCTCGTTAGCTTTTTATAGACTGCGAACATAAACCAAAATCGAATCGATAACTAAATCAAAACATTAAAAGGATTCAAAGATAAGAAATAAAAATCAAATACTCGATTTTCGTGGAGATCTTCCACGGTTCTTCTTTCCTTTAATCATGCATCTCTCGACCAGAACCATGTGGATTCGATTCGGTTTTGATAGGTGAAGGTACATCGCGGTCATAAGGTTTAGGATTCCCTTAGTGGAGAATAGATAAGGAGAGAGAGGGATAGGAGATGGAGGTGAAGATTCGGAGAAGAAGATGGTGGAGGAGAGAAAATGGGAGAGAGGGCGAGAATGAAGGGGAAGTGCGGCTACCTGCGTCGATGGAAGAGTGAGGGAATGAGGGAAGAGTTAGGTTTTGAGAAGAAAGCGGAATTAGGTTAAATCAGGTTGATGGGTGGGAGCTGCGTGGTGATGGTTTTGGGCCAGTGCGGTCTTAGGCGAGTTGGGCTAGGGGTGTGCGAGAGAGAGGCGGGGGTGCAAGAAGCAGCAGAGGAGGAAGAGCGCTGGGAGGTGCGTAAGGAAAGCAGGGTGTCTTGGAGTAGAAGGAAGCGGGCGGGAGGAAGGTAAAATGGGCTAAGCTATGGCCAGTTTTGGCCTTTGCTATTTGCACCACCATGATTGCAATATGCAAACCCTTTTCAATAAATTTTATTTTTTCTTTTTCACTTCTTTTCTTTTCTTTTCCTTTTTCCTTTTTTCTTTTTATTCATTTTTGCCTTCTTCTTCTTTTTTATTCCAAGACCAAAAATATTATTTTTATTTTTTATTACAAATTTAAAAAAGTTAAAATAAGTAATAAAATAAAATAAAATAAAAAGCCGACAAAATTAGGGGTAAAGAGACATTGCCCTCCTAATTACATTTTGCTCAAGGTCTTCGTTCATTCAATTTGTAAAAGGTAATTAAGGATAGAAGACTCTAATTTTGTCAGAAACAAGTTGTTAGATGGTGCAGATTGGCTCCAGAGCTTTGCTTTGAGACTCTAGATCCGATTCCTAGTGAATTCTCTGGTAAGGCATAGGTTTGGTTCCTAGCTCTTATAATATTGGTGAGAGATTCTAGGGTCGATTCCTAGTGAATTACAGAAGGCATAGGTCCGTTCCTAACCCTCGCATCTTTGGTATTGATTACTTCCCTACTTAGGGTAAGTCTGGGGTGCGAGCTTCTTCGTCACTCGACACAAGTTTAGGTCAGATTTCCAACAAGGGTAAGTCAGGTTCTTGATTCTTGCTAAAAGGTACGGATTTACTACCTTACTTTAAGGAATGTCCGTGATATGAGTTTCTCTGTCACTCAATATAGGTTTGGGTCAGGTTTCCGGCAAGGTGTAGGTCAGATTCCTAACTCCCGCTAAAGGGTACGGATCGATTTCCATAATTGAGGAAGATCCAAGATGCGGGTTAGGCTCTGAATAAAAGCTTGGGTCAGATTCCCAAGGTGGTGGGTCAGATTCCTGATAAGGTGTAGGTCAGGTTCCTAACTCTTGCTAATAAGTGGATTGGGTAGGTTGAGTACTAGTTCTTACTGTATAACAACAGACCAATTGTATGCAACCTTGTAGAGGGTGGGTCGATGGACCCAAAAACTTTGATGGTCATGCAGGGTGCAACGAATGGTATCACCGGAGTGCATGAATGTTGTTTTGCTTTTTGAGCAAATGATGATTTTTTTAAGGTGGGTCGTGGACCCAAAAGTATTGATGATCATGCAAGATGCAATGAATAGTATGTCATGCATGAGTATTATTTGCTTTATTAGAGGTAGGCATTTTCCTCTTGACTACTTCTGAAACCTTTTTTGATAAATTAGTTCTGGATCTCTTCAGTTGGCGAATTCTGAACAAGCTAATTGGCCCTTTTGTAATGTATTTGACACTGGTGATTCTGCATCAAGTGAGATGCCTTACTAGCTCTTTTTCTCCTTAATGTGAAGACGCTGCATTTCCTAGATCCTTTCAGAATTTAGTGAATTATAAAAAATGCTCTTATGTCTTGATTTGCACATGTTTGTCTTTTAGCATGGATTTCTTTAGAAAGAAAATGCAGGTTGATAAAATCCCAAGTCAAATTTGGAGAGGCTGAAATAAGCATTCTATTGTGCCGATGGTGTTCAATAGATGGCAACATGGATAAGAATGAATCTCCATTATGATGGGGAAATAAAATATTATAAACATAACAAATTCGTATTTGCTAAACTAGAAACTGGTAAGAAATATCAGCTCTACATATAATCCCTTTGAAAACAAATCGTGCTGTCATTCCGTGATTCAGACCCCGATAGCCTTCTTGATCAACTTCAAAACTTGTGTCTCCGCGTTAGTTTTGGCCACCTACTTGGTTGGTCGGGGCTCAATTGCTACTTCGGCGCATTCGACTTTGCTTTTGCTTAGGCCGCTCTTTGCGAGTTTTTGATCTAGCGAGTTGCTCTAAATCGCCTGCGGGTTTTCAACTTAGCGCTTTTATTTGACCTTAATTTTTGCTAGGCCGCCTTTCGGGTTTTCAACCTACCAGTCGCTCTAACTTTTGCTTCAGCCGCACTTTTCAGGTTTTTGGACTAGCGGACTTTTTCTTTCTCTTTTTTAAAAGTCTTTGTGTCATCCTAGACGTAATATTTCTTGTGCATCTGAGTTTACTCCAAGTGGTAGGTCATGCCCTCCATATCCGTAAGAATGAGGCCTCCTCCCGAGAATGCTTTTTCACTATATATGGACCTCATAATTGGAGTCCATTTTCCGCGTTGGTCTTTCCCGGAATAGGTAGAATCTTCTTTAATACTAATTCACCTTACCTTGAACTCTCGATGACGTACCTTTCTCGTGACGCCTCTTGAGTCTCTTTTTGGTATAGCCGCCATGACAAATTGCTTCTAATCTTTTTCTCTTCTATGAGATTCAACTCGGTCATATCGTGTCCGGACCCATTCGGCTTCTTCGAGCTTGGTTTCCATAGTTACCCTTAAAGAAGGGATTTCTACTTCTATGGGAATCTTGCTTCCATCCCAGTATACTAGAGAGAAAGATGTTGTCCCCGTTGAAATGCGTGCATGAAGTTTGGTACCCATGTAAAGCAAAAGGAAGCATCTCGTACAATCTTTGTAAGTTACCACCATTTTCCGAATAATCCTTTGATATTTTTGTTGGCCGCTTTGCTTTGCCCACTCATCTTTGGGCGATATGGAGAAGAATTATGGTGTTGAATTTTGAAGTCATCGCACAATTGTTTCATCATCTTATTGTTTAAATTAGTCCCATTGTCCGTGATGATCTTCCTCGGTAAACCATAATGACAAATTATTTCTTTTTGATGAACTTGACCACAACATCATGCGAGTCACATTGGCATAGGAGATCGCTTGGACTCACTTTGTGAAGTAATCAATGGTCACGAGGATGAAGCGATGTCCGTTAGAGGCTTTGGTTCAATCATTTTATGACATCCAAATCCCACATGGAAAATGGCCGGGTCTTGAGGACATTTAGAAGTTGGAGGTACATGAATATTATCAACATAAGTCGACACTTATGACATTTCCTCACATGCTTGATGCAATCACTTTCCATTGTAAGCCAATAATACCCGACTTTGAGAATCTTTCGAGCCATTGCGTAACTATTGGCATGGGTCCCAAAGGAACCTTCGTGACATCGTCAAGAATTTTTCTTTGCTTCATAGAGAGTCTACACAATTTGGAGAGTACCATGTCGTGATTTCTTTGTAGAGTATGTCACCGTTCAAAAGAAACTCATAGCAAGCCTCCTCAAAGTTAAACGCTTGTCGCTCTCCGAGGCGCCTGGCGGGTATTCCTTGCTCTGAGGTAGCATTTGATGTCAGGGTACCCACGGTTTTCCGTCGGATTCTTCTCCTTTCACCTGGCAATAAGCGGGATTAGCATGACTTTCCATCATGATGACAGGCATTTCCTTATCACTGCTTATTTGGAACATAGATGACAACGTGGCTAATGCATCAGCTAACTGATTATCTTCTCGTGGGATATGTTGAAAGGTGATCCTATCAAAGGATTCGATGAGTTCTTGGATATACTCGCGGTAAGGGATTAATTTATAATCTCAAGTTTCCCATCCTCCATTCAACTGGTTGATAAATAGGGCAGAATTTCTGTATACTTTTAGAGCTCTGACTTTAGTTTCTATGGCTGCTACGATTCGTGACACACGCCTCATATTCCACGACATTATCGGGTACAAGCGAAACACAAGCGAGCCGTAACGGGGAATGTCTTGGTTTTATGGAGAGATTAATCTTGCTCGATTCGCGCCCCAACGCATTAGAAGCCCCATCGAACATCATGGTCCACTCTTCGCTTCTTTGATTCCTCTTTTCGGCCAGACATTATATCCTCATCAGGAAATTCATAGTGATGTGTGAATGGTCATCTACTAGTTGGTTGGCTAAAGCGCCCAACGAGAGCACTACCTTTGATGGCCTTCAAGACGATTGAATATCAGACTTTCGGATAATAGCATCCGCCACCAGGCAATCCTTCCAATGAGAGCGGGTTTCGAACACGATTTGATCGGGTCCATTTTGACACCAACCAAGTTGTATGAAAGCATATATTGTCTTAGGCGGTGAGCGGCCCAAGCCAGAGCGCTAGCAGTGCGTTCAAAGATCGAGTAATTAGCTTCATAACTTGTAAACTTCTTACTCAGGTAGTAAATGGCATGTTTTTTTTTACCCGTTTCATCATGTTGTCCAAGTACACACCCCATAGACCCATCTAACACCGTCAAGTAGAGGATTAATGGTCTTCCTGGTACTGGAGGTACCAACACAGGAGGTTTTTGTAGGTATTGCTTGATTTTGTCGAAGGCCTCTTGGCATTTTTCATTCCATTCGACAGTTTGGTCCTTGCGCAATAACTTGGCTCACAAGTATCAGTGAGTTGTGATATAAACCGAGAAATATAATTCAATCTCCTAAGAAAACCATGAACTTCCTTCTCTGTGCGAGGAGCTGGCATCTCTAAGATGGCCTTTACTTTTTCCGGATCAATTTCTATTCCCTTCTGACTTACAATGAATCCCAACAATCTACCTGACCTGACACCAAAGTTACACTTGCAGGATTGAGTCTTAGGCGAAACTTTCTCAATCGCTCAAAAAGCTTTCGTAGATCAATTATATGGCTTTCTTCAGTTTGCGACTTAGCGATCATATCGTTCACATAGACCTCTATCTCTTTATGGATCATATCATGAAATAGAGTCACCGTTGCCCTTTGGTATGTTGCCCCAGCATTTTTCAACCCAAAAGGCATCACCTTGTAGCAGAAAGTCCCCCAAGCTGTAATAAACGTAGTTTTCTCCATGTCCTCTCTGACCTTTTTGATCTGATTATACCCGGAGAAACCATCCATGAAAGAGAAAAAAGCTTGATGAGCTGTATTATCCACCAGAACATCAATGTGAGGTAAAGGGAAGTCGTCTTTAGGACTTGCTCTATTAAGGTCCCGATAATCAACACACATTCGAACCTTTTCACCCTTTTTTGGAACAGGGACAATATTAGCAACGCATTGGGGGTATTTATCCACGGCCAAAAATCCAGCGTCAAATTATTTTTTAACTTCTTCCCTAATCTTTAAGGACATATCAGGTCTCATACGTCTCAACTTACGCTTTTGACTGAGGGCAAAGCCAGCTTAAGAGGTAGCTTGTGTTCGACAATATCAGTATCCAACCTTGGCATATCTTGGTATGGCCAAGCAAATACGTCTTTATAATCTCGGAGGAGTTAAATCAGTTTAGCTCTTACTTCTTGTGACATGGTAACACCAACCTTGACTTCTTTTTTGTCTTTCTCAGTTCCTAAATTAATCAACTCAGTCGGTTCTTTGTGAGGTTCGATCTTTCTGGATTCCGCTTCTATAAGTCTTATCAGTTCAGAGGGAAGATCTTCATCGGGATAGTCTTCTTCACAACCTTCGTCAGTATGATTAATTAGGCAATCAAAATCTGGTAACGAAATTTTAGCACAATCGTTTTCAAAAGTATTATCCGTGAGCCTACATTATCAAGGTTAGCAATGAGGAGAGAGTAAAGAAAGGAGGTAGGAAGGAAAGGAATAAAAAGAGACACTTAGGATAAAATCAAAACGCGTTTTATTAATATTGGAAATATGCTTAGGAAAAACATGTGGGGCCCTTTAACATTTCCCCTACCGCTTCAGGCTGAGCGGAGAGGTGAGCATTAAATGGATTACATTGAAAATGCATTAAGGATCTTAGGACTTTCCACGATCTCCCAATTGCAAGGTATTGAGGAACATGGTCGGACCCATTCCTCTTCAGGAGCAGCAAGATCCTCTCCCATAGTCGCTACTTGATCCACATAGATCCATCCAGCGCTCCGGAAACTCTGACGAAGATCGCAAATTGACATCTTCCCAAGTTCGGGTTCCCGATTCTCAAGTCGAGCATTTCTCTTTTCTTTCCTTTCTTCAATTGCTCTTTCCCTGTCTTTTTTAGTGGGGACAAATCCGAGGCCGTATCGGTCTTTGTTTTCGGGAATTCTTAAAATTGAGGCGATACCTTCTCGACTCTTCCCCACTCCTTTTTCTCGTTAGTACTTCTCCTTCATCATAACACCGCCCACCATTAGAAGGCGTTATTGATAGACAGGGGGCTCCTCAGCAGGTAAACCCTATATAAGCCGTTATCGACAAACGAAGTCCCAAGGGCCTCTTCAGCAGCTCCAATGTAACGCGTTGATGTTGGCTTGCTTACCAGTAGGTCTTCTTCTCCAGATACGATAATCAACTTATCATCCACCACAAACTTCAATTTTTGGTGCAAAGTTGATGGTACTACCCCAACAGAATGAATCTAAGGCCTTCCTAACAAACAACTATAGCTGGGCTTGATGTCCATTACTTGGAAATTAATGGCAAAAGTGAATAGGCCAATCTGGATCGGCAGCTCAATCTCTCCCATTACTTCTCTTTTAGAACCATCAAAGGCTCTCACGAGCACAGAGCTGGGCTTCATATGAGTCTTATCAATGGGCAATTTATCCAAGGTAGATTTAGGCATCACATTTAGGGAGGATCCATTGTCCACAAGGACTTTGGCCATAAGGTGCTCTTTACACTGAACCGAGATATGCAGTGCTTTGTTTGTCCTCTTCCTTCTGCGGGCATTTCTTCATCATTGAAATAAAGGTAGTTGCATGTGGTGATGTTGCCAACTAGGTCACCGAACTGATTCAAAGTGATATTTTGAGATACATTCATTTAGAATTTTCAATAATACTTTCCTGTGACTCTCAGAGTGCATTAACAAGCAAGTAGAGAAACTCTTGCTGGTGTGCAGTTTAACTGATCTATCACCTTATAATCACTTTGTTGAATGAATTTGAGGAATTCAGTAACTTCCTCTCGGGAGGCCTCTTTCTTGTCCTCCTTCCCTGTGTTTCCTTTCTCTACCGCAACTTTTTTTTCCTTGTTTTGATCTTTTTCATGTCCCTTTGCAGCTACTTTTACTGGCTCTTTTTTCGGGGCATAGATCCGCCCACTTCGTGTCATCCCGCCTATTCCTACAATGTTGGTAACAGCCGAAAGGCTTGGTTGTGCATTACTTCCTTCAATTTGGACTTTTACATCATATATCCAAGGGATTGCCATGTCTTCCTTATACGAAAAAGGAGATGGTACTTGAATAGTAATAGCTTTGGGAGCATTAGGCATTGTGGGGGATACATTTCTAGAGAACTGAACCACCAAGGGCTTTGGGACCATGGTTCCTGAACTTTGAGTAGATCGGACCATAGATACTTCTTCTTATTTCTGAGAGATAACTTGAACTATGTTCACATCAAGCAGTTTTTGGAGGATACCTTTAAATTCTTCACATTCTTCGATAGACAAAAAATCTTCATCATAGGTCCTGCTGACATCTATTCTTTCTATCAGACCAGCCTTGCAAAGTTCGATGAACACTTTTCTTATAAGGTTTTTACCTCAGCAACATCTTTTATCATTCTTCCTTCATGCTCATCATCTATCATATTTACGGTCCCGTGGTTAGGTAATGGATTGTTCCCCACATTGGGACTGTTCTCTTGGAAACTTAACCATTTTGCATTTATCAGATCTTGAACTTTAAACTTCATAGCCCGATATTCTTCTATAGACTGACCAGCTGCCCCAGCATGGTATTCACAGGTGGCATCTGGGTTATACCATTTTGGGCAAGGTGGTTCCATGGGCTTTTGCGGACAAGGGACCACTAATGAGTTTTTGAGTAAGTGCTGATAGAGATCTTTGTAAGCCATGGTGATTGGATCAAACTGGGCCGACTTTCTCCATTGAGAGTTGTGAGCTCTTAGTTGATTGGGGTTCTGACCTCCTTGACTATCAGAAGCAAAGGGTGTCATTTGAACAGAAGACTAAGGTGTGATAGTTACCGCAACGTATAGAGGGGCACTACTCACCGCGTTAGTCTCTCCTTCTTTCTTTCTCTTGATGAAGGGCTTCTGAGTATTGGATGGTGAGGTATTATTTTGGATCTTCCCACTTTGCATCCCCATTTCCACGCGTTCTCCTATGACAATCAAGTCAGAAAAGTCTAAGAACATACTTCTAATCATCATATCATAAAAGGGAGATTGGAGCGAGTCAATGAACGTGTCAATCATTTCTTTGTCCAATAAGGGTGGCTCCACCTGAACAGCCATGCTTCTCCACCTCTGAGCATATTTTTTATAGCCCTCACTGTCTTTTTTCTTCATGCTTTGCAACTGATTACGGCTGGGAGCCATGTCCATATTGTATTTATATTGTCTGATGAAAGCATTAGCTAAATCATTCCACGAGTTGATTTTAGACCGTTCTAACTGCATATACCATCGCAAAGGTGCCCCAGTCAAGCTTCCTTAGAAGAAATGAATCAGGAGTCTATCATCATTAGAACAGAAAGCCATCTTTCGGCAATACATGACCAGGTGGCTCTTGGGGCATGCTTCTCCCTTATACTTGTCAAAGTCGGGTACTTTGAATTTTGCAGGTATAACTACATCAGGGACCAAGCACATGTCTGAAGCTTCAAAACCTATGTGATTTGCCCCTTCAATTGCCTTTAACCTGTCTTCAACTATTTGAAGCCTTTCTTTGGCTTGAGCATCCTCCTGGGGTGTGATGACAGGTACAAAATTTTGAGTATTTGTGTTCTGCGAGGTCCCATTATTTAGAGGTGCATGCCCTTGTGAGGCATGGGCGTGCATTTCATTTTCTCTTGACCGACTTTCCTCTTGATCCTTTTCTGACCGCCTGCTTCGATGTCCTTTGCATCTCAGGCTTCCAACAAATCGAATATCTTATCTATCCCCACACTCATTCGGTCGAGCTCTCCTCTCATGGCCTGTTGATTCTGCTCTAACGCGTCAATGAATCTGGCTTGGGATCTTGTTCTGTAAGGATGTAGTTTCTTCGTGTTTATTTTTCTGGGTTATGAAGGATACCATGAGTATGGATGAATAGTTTATGTTATGCCATGATTATGTATGCTATGCAAGATGCTCATTTATTTGCTTAATTTGTTCTATTTTTATTGGCTTGTTGGAGGATCACAAATCCTTGCAAATGTCTTATCGGGTCGCTGCATATTGCAAAAATACACATTCTCTTATTAAAAAGGAAATACCATAATTCAAACTACCCTGAAGGGCTTACAAAATTGAGAAAGAAATGGAAATTGCATGAACACATAAAAACAAAAGGAACATGGTCTTCAACGATCACGTCAGATCTGCCTCTCCAGCTCTTCCACCAAACTCTTGCAGTACTCTAGGAAATTCATCACTTTCCCTGGTAAGGATCGGAAACCTATCGCCGAATCCGCTTCTTCCAAGAGTTCTGGCACATCTTGGATACCTCTATTTGCAAGCCAGACTAGTTTAGAGCAACGATCCATCCAGTATCTGGTTTCCTTATCAAACCAAGTAATGACTTCTTGTTGGTTGTCAATCTTTCCTTGCATGCTAAGGACCTTCTCACGTTCTTCCTCGAGATCTATGTGGTAGCATGTGAACTTTTCTTCAACGATTCTCTTTTCTTCCTCAAGTTGGGCTTCGTGCAATTGCATGGTATTTTTCAACTGTTACATTGAGTCTTTAATCCGTCTTTGCAAAGCCCTACTAGCCTCTTGAGAATCAGCCCACATTTTTCTCAAATTGCCCTTTTCACGGAGAACTAGATCTAACTCTTTTTCATCAAGTCTAATTATTGATTTACAGCTTTTAGACAACCTTGAGTCTGGAGCCGCTTGCTTTCTCAGCCTTCGCCTTCTTCTGGGATCCTTCCAAAGATTCGGTTTTTCTATTACATTCACCTCGCAGGACTCTATATCTAGATATGCCCTTTTCAAATTCTCCTGGAGAAGCTTCCTTTCCTTTTCCACCTTTTCTAAGGCTAGCTTTAACTCTTCCACTTCTTCATTCTCAGCAGGGGGTGGAGGCGGCACTTTGGGAATCAAAAATGTGTTTTGGAAGGGCAGCTTGACTTGCTGAACTCTTGCTATAATCCATTGACGATATTTTTCATCTGTGTGAGTGCTCTTGCACCCCAGTGTCCTTTTGATCATTTTCTTCCAAGCTCGGCACACTCTTGTGAACAATGCCAAATCCGAGGAGCCCCGATCATGTATAATGAAAGCGGCTAGCCCTTCTTCAGCAGGTTCACCCAGCATCGAGGCACCGAGTTGTCTCAAAGCCAAAGTAGGGTTGTAGTTGATGCAGCCTGTGGTCCCAATGAGGGGTACATTGGGGAAGTTTCTGCATCGACAGATTACTTCCTTAATCTCTTGTTCCTTGGAATACCATATTATAGACTCTTCACTGAGACTCAATAAATAAGTAGTCCACTCTGCATTGCTCCTAGGACCAAAGGGATGCCCCTTTTTTACCAAATGATTTTTTGGCCATAAGTATAAGACAGGGACACAACAACGAATTCGACCTCCCTTTTTCTCAAGGTTACAAAAATCGGACCTGATCGCTTGCCGGACCGGGCTGACGGAACCTGATCCCCTGGCCGTCCGAAGTCGCGGCAATTAGACCGCTCGCAAAAACCTGACGGTCCGGTTTAAGAACCGTAAAACCGGACTGACCGGTAAAACCGGGAAAACCGGGTTCAACCCGGCCGGTTCGTAAACTTGCTTTTTTAAAAAAAAAAAAATGGCCAATTTTTAGTTGTAATTTTAAAATTTTTAGTTTGAACATGTTGGAATTGGTTGAATGTGTTGTTGTCTTGTTGAACTTAGCCTCTATTTATAGTTGTTATTGTTAAGTGAAGTATAATTTTTATTGTGTGAAATTATGAATATCAGTTATTTTTTGTTTATTATTTATATATATATTGTATGAAATATTTAAAAAATAATATTTTATTCAACCCCGGTCCGACCCCGGTCCGACCCAAAAACCCTGAACCCTGGCCCTCTCCGGTTCAATGCCCGGTCCGGTTTTAATTACCTTGCTTTTTCTCGTGGTGCATATGAAGCTCATAGTATAAATATGCAAGGACGACAGTAGTGGGATCCATACCTTGAATTTTAAATGCTATGAAGGCGTCAATAGCTGTTTCATCCACAAAATGATCAATATGAGGAAATAAGACCACTCCAAAGATAATGAGGGCTACCACATCCATGCACTCCTTCAATTTCCCTTCGCCATGAAGGTCCTTAACCTTTCCTTCCAGGAAGCTCCTGGGGAAACCTTTGAAATTCTCCTCTACCTTCACTGCGACCGTCAAATCTTCTTTAGGGATGCCTAAAACATCAGCAATGGTACTCATAGTCGGGGTATGCTTTGTGTGGCGACATGCACTTTTTCTTTTCTGGAATGCCCAAGATTTTCCGATATTCTTCTAAGGTTGGCGCCATTTAGAAATTCTTGAACGTGAAGCATCTTAGGAGAAGATCATAAAATTGGGTCAATGCAGTTAAGGCTCCCACTTGCATGTCTACATTCAGCAATTCTAAAATGTTCCCAAATTTCCCCACGAAGCTAATCCGATCCACTTGTACCCAATTCTCAACTATGAAGTCAACCAATGTTCTTAGATGCATCAAACGAGGAGGTTCAATCTTGAATTTCGAAGTATTTCTCCTCTCTAAACCCACAACTGCGCTTTTCGAAGACATTTGCACCAAAGTTTTTTTTGTTTTAAAATTTCCAACAAGCCTGATGAAATGGGGTAATTAATGTTATGGCATGTATATGAATGGGTATGATCGTGTTTATTATTATTATTTCAAGAATGAAAAAAAAGAAAAAATGAAAGAAAGAACCGTACTTATTTTATTTATGAAGGTACAAAGAAACATACTCCTACTCTTTTTATAAGAACCTAGCATCTATTTTTTCGGAATAATAGATTAGGTTTCTAAACAAAAATTCGTATTTCGAAAAACTATTTTTGGAAGTGTTATTTTTGAAATAAATTAGTAAAAATAAGTAAACAAATAAAGGTGGTAGGGTAAGCTCCTTTTGTGACTAAGGCTGGTAATTCCTAAAAAGGATCTAGGGTTTATATTAAGTGTCTTTCCATTGGGTGGATTTAAGACACTTATCTAAAAGGTCCTATAGCCAAGGGTCTCATTTGAAAATGTTACCACCAATAATAAGTATATTATTAAATGATGGTTTTTTCAAATGGAGTCAAACTCTACGTGAGGCTTTCATAGGAACCCACTGGCCGTACGTCCAGCAGAGCACCCACTACATAGCCTCTCCTAACTTAAGATTCACTCGGGCCCGGGTATAGGGCACCCACTCAAAGTGTGTGTAAATAAAGTGTATAAAGTGATGTGTATGAAGGAGCAAACTTAAAACTACCTGCTACAAAATAAATAAAACAATATATACATGGTAACTATCCTAATGTTCAATATACATATAATCACAATAAAATAAATAAACTAAACAAAGATAAAAACAAATAAGATAAGACAAAAATAAATAAATTGAAAAAAATAAAAATTAATAAATAATAATAATAAATAAATAAAAATAAAAGAAAAGGAAACAATTCACATTGTAAGGCAAACAAACAATTCAAACTATCAAAAGGCCTAACTCTCTAAAGTCAACAGTGGAGTCGCCAGCTGTGACAACCACCCTAAAAATTAAATGGAGCCGCCACCTATGTTTATTAAGGAAAACGATAGGAAAAACCCTTTTGGAAATAATCGTACAAAAATGGTCTTCGAACCAAATTTGGGTTCGGGGGTTGGCTACGCGCAAGGAAGGATTAGCACCCATACACGCCCATTAAAAAAAATGGTACCCGTTAATTGTTTGCAGAAAATTGTTTGCCTTTAAAAAAAATTAATTCCCTTTATCAAAATTTATAAAATAATAAGAAAAAGAACCCAACAAAATTATTAAAAACTTTACAAAGGTTAAATAAAATCAAGAAAGCCTTTTTTATTGTATTTATTATTATTTCATCTCCTTTTAATAAAACAGAAATACAAACTGAAGATAAGAATTAATCCCACAAGTTATTAACTTATTTATTAAAAAAAATACTTAAACGAAGAAACAAAACTCAGAAACTTCTTTTTTGCTCTTTCGCCCTTCCTTTTATTTTTATATTTTTTAGATTATAACTTACAAAAAATTTAATTGCAGAGAGGCCCTAAAACGGAGAAATTATCCACAAAACAATCCAAGACAGTATATACATAAAAACATCCAAACGAGGAGGAAGAACAAAATTGAATCATGCATAACTCATACCCATTACAGTCCAGATCTAAAAATCAATTACATGATCATAAAAGAATGAAGATAAAAAATAAGCAAAAGGGAAAGTGTGACGAAGTGTAACCTGGTTTTGGCCTTCCCAGAATAGAATACAAAAACACAAAATGGTAGGGAATACAGAAGAAAAGCTAGACTAAAGAGTGTTTATTTTTGGTCACCTCATTGTCTTCAGCCGCGCCCTTGTTCCTCTGCTTCTCGTGCTCTTTAAACGTTTTTCCTCCCCTGGGCTCTCTCTCTCGGTTAGCTCCCTCTCGCCTTTGAGTGCTCGTTAGCTTTTATAGACCTACAAACATAACCAAAATCGAATCGGTAACTGAATCAAAACATTAAAAAGGATACAAAGATAAGAAATAAAAATCAAATATTCCCTGATTTTCGTGGAGATCTTCACGGTTCTTCTTTCCTTTAATCATGCGCATCTCTTGACCGAATCATGTGGATTCGATTCGGTTTTGATAGGTGAAGGCGCTGCGGTCATAAGGTTTAGGATTCCCTTGGTGGAGAATAGATAAGGAGAGGAGAGGGATAGGAGATGGGGGCGAAGATTCAGGAGAAGAAGATGGGTGGAGGAGAGAAAATGGGAGAAAGGGCGAGAATGACGAGGGGAAGTGGGTCGCTTGGCTGTCGATGGAGAGCAGAGTGAGGAACGAGGGAAGAGTTAGGTTTTGAGAGAAGAAAGGGAATTAGGTTAAATCAGGTTGATGGGTGGGCTGCGTGGTGATGGTTTTGGGCCAGGTCTGGTCTTAAGCGAGTTGGGCTAGGGGTGTGCGAGAGAGGAGGTAGGGTGCAAGAAGCAAGCAGAGGAGGAGGAGCGCCTGGGAGGTGCGTAAGGGAAAACAGGGGTGCGCGAAGTAGAAGGAAGTGGGGCGCGCAGGAGGAAGGGTAAAATGGGCTGGGCTATGGCCAATTTTGGCTTTTGCTATTTGCACCCCCTGATTGCAATATGCAAACCCTTTTCAATAAATTTTATTTTTTCTTTTTCACTTTTTTTCTTTTCTTTTCCTTTTTCCTTCTTCCTTTTATTCACTTTTGCCTCCTTCTTCTTTTTATTCCAAGACCAAAAATATTATTTTTATTTTTCATTACAAATTTAAAAAAGTTAAAATAAGCAATAAAATAAAATAAAATAAAATAAAAAGGCCGGACAAAATTAAGGTATTACACCATGGCTGCTAGAACATTAAGGGAACTCGTTGCACCTGATGTTACTTATAATGTTTTTTGCATTGAAAACCCTGATGTTGAAGTACATTTTGAACTTAAATCTGGTTTGATACATTTGTTTCCTATGTTTCATGGTCTTGCAGGTGAAGATCCTCACAAACATCTTAAGGAGTTTCATATTGTGTGCTCTACCATGAAACCTCAAGGAGTCTCGGATGATCACATCAAGCTGAAAGCCTTTCCATTCTCATTACAAGACACTGCTAGGGACTGGTTGCACTACCTTCAACCAGGTTCTGTGACAAGCTGGAATGAACTGAAGAAGTTGTTTTTGGAAAAGTTCTTCCTTGCCTCTAGAGCTGCTTCAATCAGAAAAGAAATATGTGGCATCAGGCAGATTGACAGGGAATCTTTGCATGAATACTGGGAGAGATTTAAGAAGTTATGTGCAAGCTGGCCTCACCATCAGATTTATGAACAACTGCTCATCCAGTATTTTTATGAAGGCTTGTTTCCAATGGATCGAAACATCATGGATGCTGCTAGTGGAGGAGCATTTATGGATAAAACCCCAGCAGATGCAAGAAGCCTGATTGAAAACATGTCCATTAATTCTTAGAAGTTCACTACCAGAAACAATTAAATGGTGCTAACAAAAGGAGTCAATGAGATACAAGCTACTGGCCATAAGAACTTGGAGAGCAAACTTGATGAACTTGTTTCATTAGTGAAAAATTTAGCAGTAACTAAGACTCAGACAGGAAGAGTTTGTGGCATTTGTGCTTCTACAGAACACCCTACAGATGCATGTCCTACATTGCAGGAGAGTGACAATGCTAATACTCCTCAGGCCTATGCAGCAAACATATTCAATGACAGGCCTCAACCCAACTATGATCTGTCTTCCAATAGGTACAACCCCAGTTGGAGAAACCATCCAAACCTGAGAGAGGGAGATGTGTCTACTCTGCAGCCCAGGCCACAACCTCCCCCACAACCTTCATTGGAAGACCTTGTTAAGAAAATGGCAGTCCATAATCTCTAATTTCAGCAGAGAACAGATTCAACCATTCAGAATTTGGAGACAAAAATTGGACAGCTAGCAACCTCCATTAATCAGATACATTCTCAGGGGTCGACAAACTGCCTGCCCAGCCAGTAGTGAATCCAAATGTCAGTGCAAATGTCAGTGCAATCACTCTCAGATCTGGAAAAGCTGTGGATATTCGAAAACCTCCTCCAGCAAAAAACACAAGTGGCAGGAAAAATGATAAGCCACCTTCTGTACCTATCTCTACTGATGATGATGTTCACAGCCAAACCACTTCCCTTCCCTCAAAGGGCTGTGATAACTAAGAGGATGGATGAGGCAGATAAAGACAAGAAAATCTTGGACACATTTAGGAAGGTTGAAGTTAATATGCCCCTCCTTGAAGCGATTAAGCAGATTTCAAGATATGCTAAGTACCTAAAAGAGTTGTGCACACATAAAAGGAGGGGGAGGCTGAAGGGAAATGAAAAGTTCAACATGAGTCGTAATGTTTTTGCACTCATACAACCCATGATGCCCCAAAAGTGCAAGGACCGAGGAATTTTTACTATTCCATGTACCATAGGTGAGAGTAAATTTGAAAATGTCATGCTGGATTTAGGTGCTTCCATTAATGTGATGCCTACATCTATCTTTAACCCTCTGGCTCTTGGACCTTTGCAGAATACAGATTTTTACATTCTGGACATGGAGGGAGAGACAAAATCCAGCAGAGCACCTATCATCCTAGGCAGACCATTCCTAAGAACAGCAAGAACCAAGATTGATGTCCATGCTGGAACATTTTCAATGAAATTTGGGGATAGCGTAGTTAATTTTAACATCTTTAATGTTGTTATGAAGCATCCCATGGAAGAGCATTCTCTTTTTCAAATAGAAGTACTTGTTGACTTAGTTAAAGATACTCATTCTGATGTTACAAATGGCAATGTTGTACATGTTAATGTTACAAATGATGTTACTGCACTGAAAGCTGCTGATGTAACTTCGTCCACCAGAATACCTCGCTCCATTGAGCAGCCACAAAGGAGACTTAATCCCTTGATTTTGGATATTGTGAAGAAGAAGAAAACCAAACACTTCCATGTGTTCAACTCTCGCCTTAAAATCATGGCGGGTAAACTTCGATCTAAGTGGATTGGCCCTATTGCTACTACTAGCACTTTTCCTTATGATGCAGTGGGAATAAAGAGTGAAGCCACCAACAAAGTCTTCAAAATCAATGGACACTGCCTCAAGCTTCTCCATGACAGCCCGCACTTGAAGAGGAGATTGTAGAAGAGCTCTCCTTGAAAAAGCCACCTTGAAGAGGGAGTCTTGTTTCCTTACTCCTTACTCTTATTTTATACTTGTTGCTTACATTGAGGACAATGTGTGATTTAAGTGTGGCGGGAGATCTTTTAGCATAGTAGTTTTGTTTTGTTTTTGTTTTGCGTTTTTGTTTTCAAAAAAAAAATTACATGCATTTTCATTGGATTTCTTGGCTTATATGAGTTGGGAGCGATTTCACTATTCTAGGACTATAGGCCTTATGACACGATATGGATGACTTCCTTGCATTCTTAGTATTATAAGTTGGACTTGAATACTGAATTGTGCATCATTTGTGATAGATCATTGTCCTTGGTGAGATTTGGGCCTTATATTGAATGGAATACACTTGGCCATTCTCTTTCTTTCTTGTGTGATTTCACTCATGATTATTTGTTACTCTAGAATTTGACTTGACTCTTGTTGAAACTCTTGATCACTTGTATGCATTGAAATGATCTAGGCAATTTTTGTTTTTATTAAACCACTAGTCAAATAAGCCTACCTTGCAATTATCCCTTTGCTAGCCCCTTTGAGTCTATTTATCCCATTCTTTGTTATATAGCTCATTACAAGCCTAAAAGTGAAAAACAATGATATGACCCAATCTTAGGGGATAAAAGAGCTTTGCTTTGAAAAAAAAATTTGATAATAAATATTGCATAAGTGTAGGGGTGCTCAAAGTTGTGATTATCTTAAAATATCTAAATGTTGTGCTTCATTGAAAATTTGGCAAGTGCAAAAAATAAAAAATAAAAAAATAAAATGTAAAAAATAAAAAAGAAAAAGAAAACGAAGAAAGGTGATAATAAAGAAGGAAAGTGTGAAAGTGAAAAAAATGGATTGAAATTTGGTTGAGTTGCCCCATGATTATTTGTCAATTGTTTTCTATTGCTCCTCTATTCTCTTTGATTTTATAGCTTAGTTACCCTTTCAATTATCCCACCTTGACCTTGGCCCCATTATAACATTAATAAAGACCTTTTGATCTTTGTGTGCATGTGTTTCAAATGTGGATGTTAGAGGCTTGCCAAGCCTATGGTAATGCTAGCTTTCAAGATGTGCTTTGAGTGTAAATACTAGCCTAAACACTTGAGAGTTTGAGAGAACTTTATTTCTTGTGAGGATTCTATCACTTGCGATTCATTCTTTATTTATTATATCCTCTTGTTTGCTTTGAAGGTAATAAGATGTTATTCATGATTGTCATGGTTCCTTGAAACCTTGAATGAGCATTTCATTTGCCACTTTTCATCATTGGGTTTCATTGAAAATGCATCTTTGCTTTGTTTATTTCCTTTTGAAACTTTCTTTTTGGTTTGACCATAAGTTTGCTCAGAGTGCAAAAGCTTAAGTGTGGAGAAATTCGATCAATGCATTTTAATGCAACTTTTATAGCTTTGCACTTTGTGTTTTTAATTGTGTGTCATGTCCAATAACTACTTCTTAACATGGTATTATATCTTTGGGTCTTAATTGGGCTTTAATGAAATTATTTGCTAATTTTTGGATTTTGTTATGTCCTGACCTATGTTCCTTCTAAAGGCCATAACGTGGGCTATACTTGTCTGATTTCAGTGATCTTGGTGGCGTTGGAAAGCTAAGAATCAGAGCTACAACTCTTATGTTGGTACCAAAGCCCAGTTTTGACGTTTTAAAGGTTGAAAATTCATTTTACTGAGGCTGGCGAGTTGTACTGCGAGTTATGAATCACTTACCCATGTAATTAGTTGTTATTAGGCTAATTAACCACTTTTGGGCCCTTTTCTTTGGTCATAAACTGAAGTTTACCTAGGTTAACCTAAAAGGATATTATAAATAGGATTTGTAGAGTTTTAGGAACTACCTTTTGATTACTTTTGAATTTTTTGTCGTTTTAGCAATCTTTTCTCCTTCTCTCATTTTTAATCTCGTTTTTGTCAAATCCTTCCATGAAAAGCTAAGACCTTAGTTTAACTCACTGGTTAGAGAGTTTTTATAAGGATCTTGAAGTTTGATTATTATTGTTAATTTCAATTTTCGGATTCTATCTCTTTTCTTGTTGATCTTTCATCTCTTTAATTTTTATTTGTATATTCGTTTTAGATGTTGATGCTAATCATATCAATTTCGTTTTTGCTCTTTGAGATTATTTGTAATATTTTGAACGCTTGTTTTAATCTGTTTCGAATAGAGATCGATAGGATTAAACGCTTGATTGAATTCGGTAGTTAAATTAATTATGTTTTTGTGACATTTGTTCTTTAATCATGATTAATCGATTCTGTGATGCTTAGTTGATACTTAATTAATTCTGTATTATAGTAAGAATTCTTATAAAGTTAACTGACGCTTGATTAGTTAATTTTATGATTAAACGAGAATAGAATCACGAAATAGAGTAATCCTTTGAAACTCGTGATAGATCTAAGTATTAATTATCCTTAACCAGTGGGTTATTCGTTTTTATATATTGATATTTTCATCTTTTAAATTCTGTTTCTCATAATCGAAACCCTTTTTTTTTATTTTTTCTCACGTTCTTGTTTTTTATTATTATTAGATTAGAGATCCTTGTGAGACGATCAAAGTTGAATTACCTTGTTACTACATTTACCATTTTTAATTATTTAGACCCATACGTAATAACAGATCAACTACATATCAAATAGAGTTATTGTGTCCAATTCGGTTAACTTTGAACCCAGATTGTGATTTTGAGTACCTTGATACGACAGAGAATGTTTGCAAAAATAGAAACATTAAGGTATTTTATGTGTTTGAATTTGATAAGAATACAAGGGAAAGGTTGGTAAATATTTATGTCTAATGTTCTCACTGCTATTTTACAGGGATGGGCATGTTGTGTACCCCACATGGAAGATTTGCTTCCTGAATTAGAAAACCGTGACGTTTTTCTTTACTTTGGGCATGTTGTGTACCCCGCATGAAAGATTTGCTTCCTGAATTAGAAAACCGTGACCTTTTTCTTTACTCGAGTTGCACTCTATGCATGGTTCAGATCTTGCATATCCATACAAAACAAAGCGCAAAGGTATAAAAAAGCAAGGAGGATTTCTCTCTTTCTTGATTCTTTGAGCAATCAAATAAAGAACAAAGGTAAAAATAGTAAATCATCGGTGAGATTTTTGTGCTTGTGGTAGATCGATATTCTTTCCTATAAATTGTGGTAGAAACACCATAGCAAGACATTTGTTCCTAACAAAGAAGGAAGCTCACAAGCCTCCCGTGTCTTCGGAATGAAAGCTGCAATTCTTCTTCTGTGGCTACAACTGTTGTTAAGTGAATTGCTCTCAGTCAACTCTCCAGGTGAAACTTTCCTCTTAGCTCTACCCTTTGCCTCAAATTCTTATGAGTTGCACTCTATGCACGGTTCAGATCTTGCACGATTTAAACAAGGATACACCAAATAATTCTATTTCGTCGTCGTTTGCCATAGATTGGCAATAAGTGGAGAGAACTGAGAAGATATGACAGGGAAGTACAATCTGGAGCATAACTCCCGTTTAAGGTAATGGCGCCACTCGAGCATCCGATTAATAACACAGTAGAACACTTCTCTAGTTCCTCGACATCTTGCATGCTAATGTACTGTCTTCCTGTGAACAAACATTTATGAATATAGAAACTTATTTTGTTATTAATGAAGGTTTCTATATTAATGAAGGTTTGTTCACAAAAAGACAGTACATTAGCATGCAAGATGTCGAGGAACTAGATAAATGTTCTGCTGTGTTATTAATCGGATGCTCGAGTGGCGCCATTACCTTAAACGGGAGTTATGCTCCAGATTGTACTTCCCTGTCATATCTTCTGGGGGTTCTCCAGCCGTTATTGCCAATCTATGGCAAACGACTGACGACGAAATAGAATTATTTGGTGTAGCCTTGTTTAAATCGTGCAAGATCTGAACCGTGCATAGAGTGCAACTCACAAGAATTTGAGGCAAAGGGTAGAGCTAAGAGGAAAGTTTCACCTGGAGAGTTGACTGAGAGCAATTCACTTAACAACAGTTGTAGCCACAGAAGAAGAATTGCAGCTTTCATTCCGAAGGCACGTGAAGCTTGTCAGCTTCCTTCTTTGTTAGGGACAAATGTTGTTTGCTATGGTGTTCCTACCACAATTTGTAGGAAAAAGAATATCCAGTCTCACCACAAGCACAAAAAATCTCACCGATGATTTACTATTTTTACCTTTGTTCTTTATTTGATTGCTCAAAGAATCAAGAAAGAGAGAAATCCTCCTTGCTTTTTTATACCTTTGCGCTTTGTTTTGTATGGATATGCAAGATTACATAGAGTGCAACTCACAAGAGTAAAGAAAAAAGTCACGGTTTTCTAATTCAGGAAGCAAATCTTCCATGCGGGGTACACAACATGCCATCTTCCATGTGGGATACACAACATGCCCATCCCTGTAAAATAGCAGTGAGAACATTAGACATAAATATTTACCAACATTTCCCTTGTATTCTTATCAAATTCAAACACATAAACTACCTTAATGTTTCTATTTTTGCAAACATTCTCTGTCGTATCAAGGTACTCAAAATCACAATCTGGATTTATCAGATAGAAAGCATCTAGGGGATCTATCGAAGGAAAAGGCACTAAATTCCTTTCCACTCGTTCCTTATGGTTGCCCCATTTATCAAGAACAGCAAAGATGCTACTAACTGAAGGCATGTGGTACATCTCCTCCTTCCTTGTGATGGGCAAATTTTCCCATGGAAGCATCTGTCATGGAAGTAGAGCTTGTTAAATGAGGTATTCCTAATCATCCAAACAGTAGAACTTAAAGCTCAAAATTATATTATAACTCATAATAAGCAAGTCAGAAACAGTTTATTTACCTGCACCTCATAATCCAACACAAAAATTACAGGCTTTCTCTTCACAATCCAACACAAGAATTACAGGCTTTCTCCACAGAATCATCCACTTCCCACTTTTTAATTGCCTTTTTTAGTAATTTAGAAGCAGTCTTAAATGTCTGTTTATCGACCACATTTAACAATATCCCCTCAGTGCTTCATCAAGATAGCCTACTTTACTTATGTAGCAGTCTTTCCTTGAGCATAGTTGTGAAACCAATGCTTTTCCTTCACAATCAGAATTGGAGCCTCAAAGAATTATTTTGAGAAGACCCTCATTTACATCCAAATTGCAATTAAATCTTAGATCCTTCACAAGGTTTTTTAGCATGAAGTCTAATTTTTTGCAATCCAACCATTCTCCATTTAAGCACGTATTTCCATGAACCAAACCAGAAATCTTCAAGGTTCCTGGTAAGGTATAACAATTGTACAAAGAGAAATAACAATTAGTTTCCTGAAATCCAACACTATTTACTTCTACCATGTCAAATGATGACGTTGTACATAGTTCTACTTTAAATTTTAAGTCCCTTAATAGAAAATAATAGGGAGTCGCATTGTGTACAAGTTGTTCAATCATGGAGAAAGAATGCAAAATATGCAGGCAATATTCTTAAACGAAAATTTGTGGGAATAGACTTATGAAATTGTACAGAGATAGTGCACCTCAGCAATTCGCCAAAACGTTTATCAACGTCCAGTTTCTTCATAGGTTCTGCTTCCAAGCTATTTTCTTCCAACATTGTTCTGAATGTTGGAATAAGATCATCAACCACCGTAAAACAACCCTATGGGCATTCCCAGTCTTCCTCAGGTTTTTCATACTGACTCAAATCCCCCTCATCTGCAGCAGGTGATGAAAAGTTCTAAATTACCTTGTTAAACATGGGTCAATAACATATATACTTAGAGGATCTATATACCTTGTGAGATAGAATCCAGTAGCAGTAACATTACAAGAGGTTCAGCTTCAAAACTCAGTCTTGACACTATCATCCATGCTTGAACACTTGTATGAAAAGAATAAGGCAGTGGCAATTCTTGCAGTAATGTAGTATATTCGGGTCCAAGTAAACATAAAGTTATGATTGTTGCTGTTGGGAGACCAACCAAATACTTTTTCACATGTTTTTCTAGATCTATTGTGGCTTTAGGCACAAGCCTGCAACAAAACCAGCACGCACGATGAGATCATTGCTTCAAACTATATATGAATTGAAATTTTATATTATTATCCAGAAAGAACAAGTTACCCGAGTGAGTTAAATGATTCTTCTCTAGTGGAAGAAGATCCAGTATCACATTGAACCTGGAATAGAACTTATTAGCATTTAATGAGTTGTGCTTGTCATATACAACATTGAACAAGAGGCAAGAAATCTTAAGGTGCACTCGAGTTATTAAATAGCAATAAATACTCATGTTTGATTTAAAAATAATTACAGAATGGAATGAAACAAAAGATGGAAAAAAAAAAAAGGGACACCAAAAGACAAACTTAATAAAAATATGCAAAATAACAAGCGCACAAATTCATAAGAGAAACTTCCTAACTGTCAAACCAACAATCAATGTTTATGATAGAATCTATAGACAAAATTTCGTATTATTGGTAAACTTGAAGATATGCTCCAACATCAGCAAGGGATTGTACCTTGAATCTCTCATGAAACTTGGTAGTAAGATGGGTTCCAATTGAGGCTTGATGAAAATATAAGGACCAAGAATTTTCACCCACATTTTTGGTAAGAGATGACAGTGAAACTTTCTGCTCGAGCTAGAAACAACATACATGACAGCAAGTAATTTAGACACCTGCTGCAGTATCATCAGCAGCAAGTCCGTTACAAACAATACCTCAAGTATATGAGAACCTATTATATCAAAGTCTAATGTTCTTAAAATTTAAATCTCACTATATCTTTCAACAAGAAACTTTCTACAACCCATGCGGATTGCTATGTTGGAAACTTGTACTTAAGTTTCAATTATCAACATGAAAGATGATAGATAGAAGATTCATGAAGATGGAGAACACGACCTTCTGAAAAACTTCAGGAATCTCACGAGATAGTACAAAGGCTACTGTGAGCCAAGAAGCTAGGTCTTCAAACTTGACCGCAGATAGATTATAAAAAAGTTTCCAATAAGGAAAAACAGAAATGTGCATAGTATATGAAATTTAGTTATAAAAATATACATTTTCGTATCAGCAACATAACTAAAACTTTATAAATATAGCCCACAAGGAGATACTATTGTTGGAGAAAAATAAAGCAAATATTTACAATCCAGTGAATATTTCCATAAGAGCATAATGGATCTAGCTGATTAGAAAATTAAGGAATTGGATTCTCAAAAATCAACAATTTTATACAAAATTCAGGTGCTGTTGTTTTATCATAATATGATCCACTAATTGTCTGTCAACAGCTACACACTTTCTGACACCTTGCGCTTAGAGGATGTTTTTCCGAAGCCACAATATGTAGAAATAAAATGTCAGAGACAATCAGCAGTGAACATGCAAGAAACGAAATAAAATTAAAGAACATTCCACATGAAATCTCAAACAATAATTTCAAGGGAAAGACGCTTATAAGACTTCATTATTACAATTTAGAGGATAATTCTAGTTGGTCAATCACAACTCACAACTAGATTATTGCTTATTAACTAAAAAGATGAGTTACTGACAGAGCATGTTTTGGATGTGGCAAGCAACTTACAAGAAGGCCTTAATATATGAAAGCTACTAGTTAGCACAAATACCTCATAAACTCAAAACCGTAGTACTTCACTGAAAACCAGCATATGTCATAAATTATTTCTGCCCTTTGTATAGCAAATACATCTCCTGGGATTTCCATTGCAACCAAATGGTGGAAGCAATCTTTAGGAATAGAGGTAAAAGTATGGCGGAACGGGTTCCAGCCAACTAAAACCGATATGCCCTTTAGGAGAAATTTGTGTGCTTCATCCCTTTAATCCATGTATCCAAAGCATTTCACTGTGAATGAAAAGCCATATTACAAAAAAGAAATAAGCAAATAAATCTATGCCATAAATGAATACATGGTTCATACCTATACGAGTGAGTAGTCCAATTGAAAGTTGCCTAACAACAAATTACCATTTAAGATTAATAAAATGATTTAGTGACCTAGATTCCATGACTACAGATGGAAGACAGTGCCAACACCTCATTTTGGGGAAGAAAGATGTTATTCCACACCTTGAAGAAATGCGGCAGCCTACATGGTTCAAAATTGACTTTTCCTCAGCTACTACCTTTGCTGCATTTTTAGACTTTCTAATTCTTTTTAGCTTTGCTCTACTATTGGTATTTGACCCTGCTTTCACAGATTTCTTCAAATTGTCACCTGCTTCATTTTGTATAGAACAATTACAAGTCTCCTCACTAGCAGCACACTTAATATCTTCTGCACTTGCTTCCATGCTATCATCTTCAGGACAGCTAAGCGGGTTTTTCCAATCAGAATTATTTAAAACCTTTAAAGCTCTCATATACCAATCTTTTGCTGCCTCTATAGAAAGTTCCACTTCATATAGTGGAATTTGTATTTGATCCAAATCCCCAAAGTACTTATGCAGATCAATTTCAAGCATCAGTTTACATTTTAAGCAACAAAATGATTTCCTTCTCCTATCATTTAAAATCTCTTTGAGCATACAGAAGTTCTAGTTTTGCTTCTTCTGTTGAATTCTCTTTTTTAATATACAGATTTCCTAGTAAATCACACCACGAAAATGCAAATCAATTTTATACCAATCAAAGAATGAAAACATATCAATTGGGGGTAAAGGATACAAATGTACCTAAAAGGGAAGAGAAAGCCACTGTAAACAAAGGAAAATCAAATAATTCAGATGCCTTTTTCCCTCTGGCGAGATAATATTCAGCCACACTTGCATGTCCAACTATTTCATAGATAATTCCCAGCTGAAGATGGCCCTCAAGGAAACATTGTGCAACTTTCCATGGACTTAGATACCCACTGTCTTTAAAGTCACTCCAGTCACAGTCCAAACGGAAAACTTGTTTGATACTGGTCATCTTCACTTCAAAACTATTATCCCCTTCAAAAATTGGTTCAAAATTCTCGTCGAAGAGTTCGCTGAATAACTGAAAAGCTTCAGTTGCTTGTAAAAGAGCCTAAGTAAAAAAGACCAACAAAAAAAAAAAAAGATAAGATAAGTTTGGAAATAGTGCAAGCTAGTGCTGTCAGTTTGCCCCAGTCCCTGAGCCAGTCCACTAAACCCACACTAAAAGCCCGATTTTTTTGACCCACTTAAAGTGGGGCCTTTAAGCCCCCAGCCCACAGAACCCATGGATTGACGGTGCTGGGGCTGGGGCTGGGGCTGGGGCTGGGGCTACAGGGGCGGCCCACTTCTCTCCCAGAACAGATAAAATATGTCTCAGGTGATTTACCCGAAAAAAAAAAAAAGCCTCAGGTGACAAAACCCCCCCAATGCGCCCTTGACTTTCCAACTGATTCCCGAAGAGAACAGAATCGCCGCCGAGTCAGACTGACTCGTTTTGACTCGGCGAGGCTCTGCGTGTTCGTCGGCATCGAGCATGGAAAGGAAGGAGGGAGAGTCGAGGAGGATGGTGCCGAATGGGAGGTCGCCGGGAAGTTTGGCTGCGGTGGAGGAGGTGGCGATGGCGGGTTTGATGAGTCGAACCTGGTGAGTCACCTCGGAGGGGGAACTGAGCGGGTTGGCGGGTGCGATGGTGACGCCGAGGGAGAGGAGAGAGAAGGCGAGGGATTTGAGTTGGCGGAGAAAGAGGGACTAAGATAGGTGGCGGTCGGTGGCGGAGTCTATGACGGAGGAGGTATTGGTGGCGATGGCGGTGGCGGGAAGGAGAGATAGGACGTAGTGGGTGAGGGAGAGAGGCTGAGAGGGCGGAGGGTTCCAGATTGAGGTTAAGCTTCATCTGTGTTAGGAAAAGAGACGCTGTGGAAGGTTCCAGATTGAGAGCTGTCTGGATCGATGGTGTTATTTGTCTGTGACTGTGTTAGGGCTTGGTTGGTGCTAGCCATTAGTGGAGGTTGTTTGGATCGATGATAAAATTGCTTAAAAAGTGGGCCAATCGGCTATGGGCCAAATTTTTTTTTCCAGATTTTTCAAAAAAAGAAGATTAAAGGCCTATGGGCTGGCCTTAGCCCATAGGGTTTTGTGGGCTTTTTGGTCCTATGGCTTTTTGGCCCCAGCCCATATGGGTTACCAAATTGACAGCTCTAGTGTAAGCCCGAAGCCAAAAAGGAGATGGATGAGCAGCTTTCCCTCCTCTTAATTTGTTTTGCTACTGAGAAAACAAGAACTAGGAACTTGTAAAGTGAGTAAAGTGTTAATACACGGACTTACTAGTTGTTTTATCTTCAATTACTATATAATAATATCCATTTAATTGGCAATGATTTTTTTTTTGGTTGAACATTGACAATGAATCCTAATACAACAAAAGAAACAAGCAAGGTATAGAATAAATATGAATTATTTATAAATAAATAAATAAAAAGAATAAGCTTTACTTATATAATGAAAATAAAATTTCTTTCATGAAGGAAAAGTCAATCTGAATTGAAAGAAACTAAGACAAATGCAATGCTTAAAATTTTTAAAGCTTTGCTTTTGAAGAATTGAAGTATGCTTGTTCAAATAGGTAGAAAATGGTTATAAAAAAAAGGTAGAAAGTGAGAAGGAGGAAATTGAAAATGTATTGTGCATAATCAAAGTCTAGAGACATTATACTTATTTACATTCTTATTTTTCATCTAAGCTTAGTTGTGTCCAACTAAGTTTTCACCATTCACCCATCCAATGAAGAAAACCACGTAGTAGTGTTATTAAGTTAAACACCGAGTACTATAAGAATTTAAATCGAAATCATTTACCTCATCTATATGACCATTTGCAAGTAATCTTTTACTCAGATCATATTATAGATATCCAGCAACAAATTTAGAATAGCTAGTGGTTGCTGCTACCTAACCAAGGAAAAGATGACAAAGTAATTATTTTGAATAAAAAAACATTGTACAATAATTTCTATGTCAGAATGACTTACATCTGTGGAAGTGCACACAACTTCGTTTGCTATCCTACACACTTCATCATGTGTGATATCAATTGAAAAATTGATATCATCATCATGTGAACCTGTAAGTAAGAAAAATAAGTTCTGTGCAAATCCAGTTAGTGCAGAATCATTTCCTTTTAAGTCATTTATCCAAAATTTAATCTTTGTGTAATCATTGGACTTGATGAATGCATCATCAATTGGCGAAACACAAAGGGCATGACTAAGCCTTCTATATCGCCACAATGAAGTCAATAATTCTTTAAGTTTCACTTTCTTCAATGCAAAAAAAAATTTCACCAGATAAAATGTTTCATTGGAAAGTTCCATGAAACCCTGTAAAAAAGTTGTTGAAACCCAAATTACTATAAAACTAAATACTATAAAAACACAAGACTTTTAAGATTAAAAAAAATACCTTAACTTGAGATAAATCCAATATATTATACAACATGATTATTGTATTGTCAACTTCCTCCTCTTCAAATCTATCCACATTTTTCAGCCACAATTCCAAAGCAGTCTTGACATCTTTAAAGATTTTCTGCTAAGGTACAAACAAATATAACAAAAAGGAAATTATCAGAGAATATTCCACTTTATAAGTAAAAATGACTTATACATCTGAATTAGGTGTCGCTTCCTAGCGACAAAATGTGAAGTAGGCAATATGCCTCACACATTTGGCGAGAAATAAGGTTAGACTCGAAAATGTCCTCCTGTTGAAGTGGACATATTTTAAATTAAAAAGACGTATACCTTTTTGATATATAATGCTTTATAAATAGATATAAGAAACAAACAGCTTACCATAATCGATATTGCTTCCAAACCAGCCCTTCTTCTCCATGCCTTCATCACTATCAAACTGTCTCGCAGCAACTATCGAGCATGGAACCGCCAAGTTACCACCTTACTATCTGGCATCCAAGTAATCGGTCACATTGATGGAACCACCACACCTCAATCTCCTTCCATTGTCACCAATAATGTTCCTTCTCCCAATCCTGACTATACCAACTGGTTTACCATTGACCAACTGATCCTTAACCTACTGCTTTCAGCCATGACAGAGGCAGATAGCCTCTCATTCTCTTCTTATGATACTGCTCGGACCTTGTGGGTGGCAATCCAAGCACAATATGCGAATACCTCTCGCTCTCATGTTATGTCCATTAAAAATCAACTTCAGCACAGACAAGCCTCTATCTGATGATGATGTTACGCTTTATATCCTCAACGGACTTGGCACGGAATATCGTGACATTGCTGCCTCAATTCGCACTCGCGAACATCCCTTCACATTTGAGGAACTTCACAGCCATCTCCTGGCTCATGCTGATTATATTGGTCGCGAAAATCAAACTGACATTCAAGTGCCCACTGCCAACTTCTCCCACCATGTCTCCTCTCAACCTTCTCGCAGCCTTAAACAAGATGGCCTGCTACCAACACCAGCCTATGGTCGTGGCACCTCCTTCTCTAGATCTGTTCCCAACAATGGAGGCTACCCACCTCGTGGACATGGCCCTTCTTCTTGCAAGACTCGAGGCTTTTATTCTCGTGGCAGACGACCACCACCAAGATGCCAATATTGCTCGTTAGTTGGCCACATTGCAAAATATTGTCCTCAACTTCTGCCACGACACAATCAACCACTAGCCAACTATGCATCTGCTCCCACTACAGCTGCACCGAACTGGGTCTTTGACACCGGCGCAAGCCATCATGTGACAACTAGCCTCAACAATATGCACCTACACTCCGAATATGATGGTCCAGAGGAAGTTCATATCGGTGATGGTACAGGTTTGAAAATCTCACATGTTGGCTCTACCCAAATTCCTACCCCCTCTACTGTGTTTAAACTTAATAATGTTCTCTGTGTTCCTCAAGCCAAACATAATCTTATTTCTGTTTCAAAGTTCTGCAAATCAAATAAAGCTTACATTGAATTTCACCCTTTTTTTTCTGTGTCAAGGATCAGGCAACGGGGGCGATGTTGATGCGCGGTCCAAGTAATGGTGATCTATACACATATCGTCCAACTCATTCCTCATCTCCTACTGCCTTGTCCACCACATCTTCATCAACCTCTCTGTGGCATGCTCGATTTGGCCATCCCTCTCCCAAAGTTCTCACTCAAATGTTATCCAATGGTGGCTTCTCTAGAATTTTAGATAATAAAAATTTCCTTTGTAATTCATGTCATATCAATAAAAGTCACAAACAACCCTTTTCCACATCTTCTATCCAAACTACTTCTCCTCTTGAACTTATTTTCTCTGATGTTTGGGGACCCTCTCCTGTCATTTCGGTTAATGCCTACAAATATTATCTTGTTTTTGTTGACCATTTCACTCGATACACTTGGCTTTTTCCACTTAAATCCAAAACTGATGTTGTCCCTATCTTCCATCAATTTCACACCAAAGTTGAAAAACAATTTTCTCACAAAATCAAATCCATTTACACAGATGGTGGTACCGAGTACATCAAACTCATACCATATCTCAATCAACATGGCATCTCACACTATGTCAGTCCACCATACACCCCTGAACGCGTTGGCATTGCTGAACGCAAACATCGACATATAGTGGAAACTGCCCTCACTCTTCTATCCCATTCAGCCGTTCCACAAAAATATTGGTGCTTTGCTTTTCAAATGTCAGTCTACCTAATTAATCGCATGCCAATGGTTCATCTCCACAACAAAAGCCCTCATGAAGCCCTTTATGGTCACAAACCCAACTATCTCAACCTTCGGGTTTTTGGATGCCTGTGTTACCCATGGCTTCGACCATACTCCCAACATAAGCTAGCCAACCGTAGCTTGCCTTGCATCCTTCTAGGTTTCTCCTCCCAACACCATGCATATCAATGCTTTCATCCTCCCACCCAAAAGTTATACCTCTCACGCCATGTTGTCTTCCATGAGTCTATCTTCCCCTTTAACTCCACTAAATCCTTCTTTCCTACCCCCTCTGGATCATCTACCAACACAACTACCGCCACCACCCTACCTTCATCTATACACCCTCTTATTATCTCACAACTTCAGCCACTCGTGCCTTCTCCTACTCCACACTTAGAATCAACCTTATCCACCCCATCTCCTAATCCATCCACGCCACACCAACCCTCTACCTCTACCCAATCCACCCCTTCCACAGGATCACCATTACACACGGACACTGCAGCATCATCATCACCTCCATTGCCTGCAGCCACTCGACCAGTAACAAGAGCCATGAATCAAATCCAAAAGCCCAACCCAAAATATCTCTTAACCACAAAACACCCCCTCTCCTCTCCCTTGGAGCCCACATGTGTAAGTCAGGCCCTCAAATCAAGTGAATGGCGTGAGGCCATGAGTAAGGAGTTCGATGCTCTGATTCAACAAAGAACTTGGGAACTCGTTCCCCGACCACCTCATGCAAATCTTATTGGCTGCAAATGGGTCTACCGAATTAAAAGAAAGGCCAATGGTGACATTGAAAAATATAAGGCTAGACTCGTGGCAAAAGGTTTTCATCAACGTCCTGGCCTAGATTACACTCAAACTTTCAGCCCCGTCGTCAAACCAACAACGGTCAGATTGGTTCTTTCCTTAGCCTTGCAACACAATTGGCAACTTCGTCAACTTGACGTCAATAACGCCTTCCTCCATGGTTCTCTAAGTGAGGAGGTCTACATGCAACAACCACCCGGCTTCATTCACCCGGACAAGCCTCATCATGTTTGCCACCTAAGAAAATCAATTTATGGCCTAAAACAGGCACCACGGGCTTGGTTTCAAACGTTAAGTAAGTTTCTCTGTGACTATGGATTTATCAATTCGAAATCTGACTCCTCTTTGTTCATTCTTCGAAAACAAGGTCTTGTGCTATACACCCTTGTGTATGTAGACGACATTATAATCACAGGGAACTCCTCTTCGAAAATTTCTGAGTGCATTGCCACCTTAGCAGCCAAGTTCTCTATCAAAGATTTGGGCACTTTGCATTATTTCTTAGGCGTTGAGGTTATTTCAAGTCCTGCAGGTCTATTCCTTAGTCAACACAAGTACATTGCTGAGATACTTGAACGATCCAAAATGACTGAGGCTAAACCAGTTCTAACTCCTCTATCCACCAGTGAACACTTGTGCAAAGATGATGGTTCACCAAGCACTGATGCTACCTTCTATCGCAGCACCGTTGGCAGTCTTCAATATCTATCAATGACACGTCCTGACATCGCCTTCTCCGTCAACAAACTCGCGCAATTCATGCAGCGCCCAACAACAGCCCACTTAACAGCTCTCAAGAGGCTTCTTCGATATCTCAAAGGTACCATCTTTCACGGCCTCTTTCTTCAAAAACCAACTTCTTCTGCACTCACTGCATACAGTGATGCGGATTGGGCTGGAAATAAAGATGACTACACCTCCACATCTGCTCATCTTATCTATTATGGCTCCAACTTGATTTCATGGAAATCTTCCAAGCAACGAGCTGTAGCTCGTTCATCCACCGAAGCAGAATACCGAGCTCTAGCCAATTCTGCTTCCGAATTGTCCTGGATCATCTCGTTACTCAACGAATTAGGTGTAACTTCAACAATGGCTCCATTACTACTTTGTGACAATCTGAGTGCTACCTACCTTACGCACAATCCAGTTTATCACACTCGCATGAAACACATTTCTATTGATGTTCATTTTGTGCGTGATCTGGTCCAGCAAGGGAAACTTAAAGTACATCATGTTTGCACTCTTGATCAACTTGCCGATTGCCTCACAAAGCCCCTCTCAAAAGCTCGCCATCAACACTTGCGAAACAAGATTGGTGTCCTTGACGGTACTCCAATCTTGCGGGGGCGTGTAAGAGAAACAGAATAATCTCTCATTAATCAAGAGTCAAACCTCATCATTGCTGTAATTATTGTAATTATGTTACTGTCTTCATTCTGTAATTAATTAGCATAATCACCTATTATTGCACAGATCATTTCATGATAATGTAATCAATATTTGATATGATTTGCCAACAAGATCAGCAACACTCTAGGCGTGATCCTTGGCAATATTGGTGTATATATTCTACACTTGTAAATCAATGAAATTATCACTTCCAGATTATCCTATTTTCTACACCTTGAGATCGTCTATCCCTCTCAACCTTGAACTTTTTCCATTGCCGACTAAAGTCCGTGCCTTTTGCATTTTTCTGCAACATGGGTGAAAAAAAATTATGATTTCAGATCATGGACATGGTGTTCTGTTCAATATTTTGGTTTCTCTAATTTTATCATTGCACACTGTGTTTGTTTTCAATTAATTTCTTTTTCTCTGAATTAAGCTTAAGTTCATCTCATTATTTCAACCAAAGGAATCAAATTTCTTTTCAAATTTAAGTATGACTAGTGACCACTGACTTGTGCTGGAAACTTAACTTGATATCACAATCATAACAATATTTGACTACTAATTACTTCATATTGAAAAATAAAGTTCAGCTATACCAAAATTTTCTACTATATACATATATTCATATTTATATATATATATAGACACACATATTCATGTATATTCCCTTATTGTCACTCATCTTTTGCAGTTATTTACATGAGTACTTGCCATTGTGTTAAAGCGCACCTTTTTAATAGCAGTAACACCTATGTGAGTTTAAATGTTTGAATGATAGTAGTTGTTGGATTTATTATGCAAACAGAAAAATAAAAATAAATTTTTCTAGAGAAAGAAAAAAAGAGCACTTAAGAAGGGTTTTTGTGGAACGGCAAAATTATTTATTAAAAGGTAATTTTGTTTTTGAAAAGGAAATTAAAAAGTATATTATTACCAACTCGGACACAGTGAGATCCTTTAAGTCAACAACAGAAACACATAAACAAAATCCCACAAACATACATCGATCACACCCATCCCCGAATCCATTGATGATCAAAATAAAGCACACATAAACACCCGTAATACCTAACCCAAACAAAATATCTAGAGAGACTTAATAATACTTGATTCTTTTCCCAAAATTTTTTGCCATTTTTAGCTTGACTTTATTTTGATATACAAATAAAAAAATTTATAAAATTACTAGATAATATATAAATAAATTAAAATAATTTTGAAATCATACATAAACCTTTTTCTTAATGTAAAAATATGTTATATGTGAATGTAGTTTGTCAATAATAATAATAATAATAATAATAATAATAATAATAATAATAATAATAATAATAAATGTCAATTAAATTATTCTTGGACAAGTTTTTTTAAAACTTGCAAGTTTTAAAACTAATAAAATGTGGAAGGAAATTTGCAAATATCAAAACAAGTTTAGAATCTACAAAGGAATTTTCAAACTATAAACAACATAACAATACAATTAATAAATAAAATTAGCTAACATGAAAATTGGAAATGAAGAAAGGAGGACGAAAGTAGTATTGTGCAGGAGAATGGATGGACAATGAGGCTATTATTAGAGAGTGAATTAATAATAAGATACCAAACATGTACAAGGCCTTGATTCACAACCAGAATAAAAAAAACAAACAGGATCACCACTAACTATCAGTAGCAACAAACCAAAGACTTAGCTCACAAGATACCAAACCATCCCCTATATCTCAGCCGTGATGTACCACCACATTCCACAACACCCTTCAATGTTACCACACATTGCATAAAAGCCAAAGACTTGAGGTTAGGATAAAATGCATAGAAAATAAGAAAAAAGGAAGGGGGGAAACAATATGCAACCCAAGAGGACCATGAAGAGAATTTTTTAGGCCTAAGACAAAAAAAAAATTGGAGAGCTCTAAGAGGAGTCATTTTCTCACCAATAACAATTTCATTTATTTTAAATATTTAGATATCATTTTACTATATTTTAACACAAAAGTTAAAAATATTAAATATTATAAAATTAGTGAATAATATATCAATAAAATAACAATTTTAAAATTCATTGATATGTTTTTTTTCCTTAATGTAAACAAATATGTTATATATAAATGTAATTTTTGTCAATAATAATAAAAATAATATCAACTAAATGATTCATATAGATAAATTAAAAAATTAATAAAGAGGAACGATTGTTTTTAAAATATCAAAACAAATTTTAAAATCCATAAACAAAATTCCAAAATATCAAAACAAAAAAGAATGAAAATAAGCTAACATAAAAATATCCTCAGTATTATATAATACTATCCTTAATGCCCCCCCCCCCCTTTTTTTTGAAAAAGCAAATGAATTTATTCAACACAAAATAATGTCAGCACAAGAAGTGCCACGGTTCATGGAGCACTCTACCCTTATCCTTTACATGACCAATCCAAGTACTTATTAAATCAAAGTGCTTAAGGGTAAACTATATAATTTCCTGCACATTATGTAAATATAAGCAGGGAGGTTTATGCATTCCCTATCCTTAAAAACACTACCCTGAGACTCGATGCACCAGCCACAAACAATTAGCTCAGTACATGATCACCTCTCCACCCATGCTATTTCCAGCGATTGCCTATTCACAGTAGGCATACCCAAGTAAATCTGTTGCACCTACTTGGTAGTCAAGCTTCTGATGCAACAAAGAAGGCAAAAAAAAAAGGTTCAACACCAGAGAAGGCATAACAACAACTAGGCAAACATTTATGTAGCATAAAACGTTAGGGTAGCTGGGTAGGTTTCAACAAAAAAAAAAAAGCACACTAAAAGCACATACCCACAGCAAATATGCTAATGCTTGTTCTGTTATAGGGGCCTCTTGAATTTCTGTGTGTTGCAGAGAGAAAAATTAGAATGGACAAGAAGTAAAAGGGGAAGCAATAGACAACACTAAAAATCGGATCTTTTACCTGTTGGGTGAGTTTTTTTTTTTTTGTTTGGTAAGCCGAAAGGGGTGCCTGCAGACACAATACAACATAAAAACCATGACTTTTGAAATAGTGTTGAGATTCAAACAAGATTAATGGAACAAACTTCAATGGCAACCAATAACTAAATAATATCCAGCAATCAATCAATCAACAAGATATAATAAAACAACCAAACAAAGGGGATAAAAGTAGAGAAGAAGACACCGCAATTTGGTTACGCAGTTCGGCCCCAAAGAAGATGGCCTACGTCTGCGGGAGAGAGCAGCCCTCCGTTTCACTATCAATGAGTCTTACAAGAGATTACAATTGCTTTGAACCCCCTTTACAATGTCCACAAAGAACAAACCCAAGAGTTCCCAATCCCTCTCTCTTTCCCTCTATGATAAACTCTCAAGAACAACAATAGAGAGAGCCTTCAAACCTCACTCTATTCTCTCTTAAGATCCCAAGGTGTTTAACAGTGTTTCCCAGCCCCTAAAACCTCACAAAGACGCTCAAGAACGGCTGCACACAACCCTAGAAAGACTGCACGTCGTACTAACCCGTTTCTGCAGCGTCAGGTTTATAAAACCCGACTGTGAATCGATTCACAGACATAGGTGAATCGATTCACCTAGTTAAAAAACTTCCCCTGCACGAATTAATGAAGTGAATCGATTCCTGCAGGCTTCCCATGCGATTCACAGAGGCGTGCTTCGATTCCCAGAGAACCAAACATGCTTGAATCGATTCCCATAGCTAGGGAATCGATTCCCAGTGTTCAAGAAACACTTCCAAGCAATTCCATGATCCTCCAAACTGATTTTAAGGCACTCTAAACTCCACAAATAGTGTGGTTGCTACATAAAGGAACGAAAAGCACATTGCTGTCAATCCAAAAATAATGGCCCTTCGGCCTGCCACAACATCAGGACTTCTCCCACTCACCAAAAATGTCAAAAACCGATGTTCAAGTGCCCCATGATACAGCAGTCAACCGACAACACTTCAATGATGCATTCCCAACAACAACATGCTCATTTCCCTCTGCATGTAGACAATGTAGTACTACCTCTGGTAAAAAACCACCGTCTGAGATTTTTTTCAAAATCCCATTTCACCATTATATATACTATACTATAGCTCTCCTTCGGGCCATGAATCCATGCCCAAAATAAACATTCATTGAAGGCACCCCAAATTCAAATTAAAAACAATAATATAAACAGAGGGGGAAAAAAATACGAGGCTTCAACCGGAGACTAACTTTTAGTAGTTAATAAAATTCCATGTCAATGAATTTACAACGTCTGGTCCCCAACTCCCCGTTAGGGTTTGGTCGCGAGCACCCGACCGCGAGTTTCTCAGTGAGTTGCTATTGTTCTTCATAGTATGATCTTGTTGATTGCGTGTTTGTCTCCCAGCACTGTCAGCCTCGTGGTCTTTGGCGGAGCGGCTAAGCCAACACTTTTCGCAAATCCATAGCCTCCACCGCCTCCACCAGAGCCACCACCACTTTCTCTCCATCACCCCGACCAGAGCCACCACTTTCTCTTCACCGCCTCCACTAGAGCCACCACCACTTTCTCTCCACCGCCTCGACTAGAGTCATCAATTTCTCTCCTTTTCTTCTGTGCATTGCCTTCAACCACTGCCCTGTTGTTCTGGGTTTCTTTTTACCTCTACTGATCATAGATTTTTGGCACCAAATCCCTTCCTCTCAACGTTCTTCACAATTGATTTTCTAAGATCTTGGCCTCTGTATATTGTGTCCTTGTTTGAATTTTCTTTGCCAGCTTGAAGCCAGGGATGCCCTTTGGCCGATTGGTCAACAAATACGGAAGCTACTGGACTTTTCGACTTCTCCGTGGATTACTTGTGGGTAATCCTGTTTCTTTCTTTTAGTTCCTTTTCTTACATCGACTTGGAGGACGAAGTTATGTTCGCCAATGTAACCTCAAATGATCATTCAACACCATCTTCGAGCAGAGAAGAATCTGCTGGAAGCAACATGGTTTTTGGAAGTCGATCTCTAGAAAAACCCTAATGGGCTAGACCAATTTGTCTTTTGTTAGTTCTTTGGTGGTTGGGTTCTGGTTTCTTGTTCTCTTTGGGTTGTCGTAGTTTGTTGTTGTTTGTTGTTTCTTTGTCTTTTTAGTTTTTGCTTGTTTTGTTTGTTGTTGTTGATACCGCTTTCTTCTGTCTCTGTGCTTAGTTTCATCTTTAGTTTAGTTACTTTGTATCGTCTTTGCATTGGCTAGCTAGGCTAGTCAAGGCGATCAGCTATTTGTCCTGAGCCCTACTGTTGGATCTGTTGGAGATAGAGTGAAGGTTGATGAAGACAAGTTTTGCACTGAGCTTTTGGGACTATTTTAAGTTTGATGCAGTTGGTTTATGATTACTGTAGTCTTTCTTGGTTAAGTCGTCAATCCTTTTGCAATCAGTTGACAATCAAGAAGATAAAACAATTAGACAAACTACAAGTTTTCATGTTTCCTTCCTCTGCTAGTAATCATGTCTGATCTTTTGAGAGCTTCAATTGACATGGCCTGACACTTTAGAGAAGTTGCGGAGCAGGGCTAGTGGAGTTGAAGAAGGCTAAATTAGTCTATCAGTACAATTTGTTGCACTGTGTCACTTTTCATGGTCTTGAAAGCTAGTGTGTAAACTTGTAATGTACCCCGTTAGCGGGTAGAGGGTTTACTCTTGGTGTAGTATATGTGAGGCCTTTGCCCAGTGAATGAATATTTTTCACCTTCGACCAAAAAAAAAGGGAAACTAACTATCATAGTCCCCCATCAAAAGAGTACTCTTGATCAAACATGGTGTAAGCAACCATTTTAGTTCCTCAATGTGTGTGGACGGTATGTGGGGCGTTTTCACTGTAGTTCTTAAATGTATTGAGATTATAAAAGATCTTCGAATATGTCTTCGGTTAGTCTGCTTGGTCATGAATGTGTATTTGATTTGTTTATCAATTTGTTTCTCAAGTGTTTCTTTTGTTAATCAGATTGGTTCCTGAAATTACTAACAAAAAATACATTCAAAAATGTTTTTAAAATTACATTCAGGGACTATAATGACATCATCTCACACATTTAAGATTCAGAGGCTAAAAGGAATATTTACTCACCAAATTTAAGAATTTATAGTAACAAAACAAACAAAATATGAAATTTGGATTCCTAGGCCGACCTGCCTTAAACTCAGTAAAAATATGAAGCGAGTGTTGTTAATTTAAGACTTTGGATCATTTGAAAGTTGAAAGTCGTTGTCTTTTCTTTAGTAGATAGTACTAGGTACTGTACATTTTTCACAGCTTTCGTGGATACCTTTAACCTTTTTTTGACTACAATAGATATTTATTCATTCAAATTGTTAAATTACATCGATCAATATCGCTAAAAACCGAAAAGGATGAATCTACAAACAAACTCACAACATCCAGGTTAATAGCCTTAAACGGCAAAATCAAAGTGCCTACAAATGTGACAAAATCAAAGTGACTGAAATACCCATGCCTCCTGATTTGCAACGTTGACGCCCAATTCTTCATTGAATCTGTAACTAATCAAAGTTGATCTGCCAATCTGACCAAATGAACACTGCACCAAAATAGGAAACAACGCCGCACCAAGGCAACGAAATCATAAAAAAAACTAAAAACAACCAGATATATGTAGAAAACACTTATTTGGGTAAAAACAGACAAGATAACAGTGTTGATGGGTGATTTTAGGACAAAAATGGCCTAAAACCACCTCCCTCCGGTGGTTGATGAAAGAAGACGAAGAGAGAACAGAGAGCAGGTAGAGAGAGAACGACGCTAGGTAGAGAAAAAACCTTTAACCTTGATCAGCTCACTTTCATAAATTTGTTACTCCACTTATTCCTCGTTAATGGTTATTACCTCCGGTCTTATTTATAAAAATAAAGGGTTTTTTTCTTGGTCCTAAATATAAGAAACAAATCATATTTTATTTTCAACCACATTAATTACATTTTTTCAGATTTACCGTTATTGACATTAATTACATTTCTTGCCATTAATTATCTATTTCTTATTTATTACAAGGGATAATTTAAAAAAAAAGTTAAAACATATAATATTATTAATTGAGATCTATCCATTCCAATACCCTTTTTTCTTCTTGTAATTTTGTCCAATATTCCTTTGGTATAAGACAATTCTACCACTCACACCATATAAACGTTACAGTTAGTTTGTACCCTTGGTTGTCCATTCCAATGCTTTGTCGTCATGCCGTCCATATCGCCTTTCAAATCACTTTTTTTTTAACTAAAAAAATCATATTCTTTTTTTTACTAAAAAACAATCACATTCTTTTTTTTTTATAAGCAATTTTTTTTTATTAATGGGAGTGTATATAAACAGCTCAATTTAATGTCTTATGACACCCAACGAATTAATACACCAGTCATAATAAACAAGCTTAATATGTCTACCCTCTCTGTCATGAAAAAAAAATGTCTATCCTCCCTTCAAATAAATCACCCCTAAAATAATATTTTTATTTGAGCTATTAGTGTGTCACAATCAGCAGCAACTCCTTGAAAAACAATCCCATTCCGCATTAACCATATAGCACAAATGACAGCAAGCCATAATAACGTTTATATGGTGTGACTCCTCCTTGAAAAACAATCTCATTCCGCATTCATTTGACTTTTTTTTTTTGAAATCCAGAAATTGACTTTTATTCAATATTTTGTAAGTGTTTGTGTTTGTGCTATGGTAGATATTAAAAAAATGATATTATTTAAGTTAATTAAATATAAAATATATTACTAATAATAAACACGTTATTATTGAATAAGAGCGAGAGGAGGGAAAACACATAAAATGCACCAGCCATATTTACATTTAGACTTTGTTTGGTAAGGCCAAACCGCTAGCTTATAATAGATAAGCTCGTAGTCGATGTATGGAAACAACTAGCTTCTAGCGTTTTTTCACTAGCTTATAGCGTTTTTCCAAGCGTTTGAGCTTATAGCATATAGCGCATCATTTTTCCTTTTGTTTTTACCCTTGATATTTAATTGAATTTCTCATTTATCCTCTATTAAATAAAATAAAAAATATTGACCCTTACAATCTTTCTCTTATTTATTAAAATATCTTTTTATGTCATTTTATATTTAACATCTAGTTCAACCGCTAATATACTATCTATCTATCATATTATATAAAATAGAGTTTTACTACGGAGGACTACGCCACATGTTAAAACCACATACATTCTTTTCCTGCCTAAAACAATTTTATTTATTTATTTCTTATTATTTTAATATCAATATTATTACAAAATCTCAAATTAATGAATGTTATCAAAAACATAATTATAACGGATGCACGCTTCCGGACAGTTGCCAACCTACGACCGGATGTGCGCATCCGGTTAATTACTGTCGAGTGAGTCCTTTTTCTTGGTCAAGTTATATGTTTGGGGTGAGGTCTAAAGCAAAGCAGTGTCACCATTGGGTCGGGCCTATAAGTGATTTCGCAGTTATCAATAAATACAAATTCTTTGCAAAAAAACACAAATTAACTTTTGACTTATATAATTTTTTTAAAAAATAATATATTTTTTATTGAAATAATTTTTTTATTAAAATTTCTTTATAGTAAGCCATTAGAAAAAAGATACAATATAATAAAAAAAGAATTGAATATAATAAATAAAAATATAAAGAAGAATACTTAATGAATGCTTGCGGATAAACTGAAAGGATATTTTTTTTTCTACCCATTAATTAATGAGGCGGGGGCAAGTAGTATGGTGTCCATAACCATGAGCCGTTAAATAAAATTAATAAAATACCAGTGTGCCTAACCTGTGTCGTGCACAGGTATACAAAAAATCTATATAAAATCATTGTTTTTTTAATTTAAAATATTTTCTAAATTTACGTGTTAAGGAATTAAATAATATGTTTAAACCTTGTGTTATAAATGTTTTTAGCAAATTGGGTGTAAGATCATAGTGATAATAGAGAAAAAAAAGGTGAGAAATAGTAAGAAGAGAAAAAGAGTTGGGAATAACAATAGATTTAATGTAATTATTGATATTAGAGAAAGAGAAAGAAATGTGTTTGTCTCTCTTCCTTTGTTTGGTTTGATATAAATTAGGCTTAAATTTGGTCTCTCGGGTATCAAGATTGTTTGTTTTTGGTCACCCAAGTTTGATTTGTGCGAAATGGGTCTTCCGGGTATGGCAATTGTGCAATTTTGGCCCCCCAGGTTCCAATTGTGTTATATTGGCACCAAAATCGCATCGCACAATTATAATATCTTGAGGACTCAATTTGCTCAATTAGAATTTGAGAGACTAAAATTATACAATCGCGATACGTGGGAGACCAAAAGTGCAATTAAGCCTATAAAATAAGAACAGAGAAATAATATTATTTTTGCAAGGTCAAAAATGTCCTTGTACTAATTTAAAAAATTACAATTTAATTTTATTTAGTATAATTTGTTAATAAGTAATTGTTTTATTTTTAATTATATGAATTAAAAAATTATTTAAATTACTTCATTAATTGGTTAAAAGGATTAAATAAAGACTCACTAATCTATTCCCCTTCCCCTAGTTATACCCGTAATAGCTTAACTTAATTTAATTTTTCGTTTTAAATTTGTTAATGAATTAATTTGTTAAATTCATAGCATGAGTAACGAATAGAAAAATCTAGACAACTTTGATTTGCCAGATTCATTGAGACTCTGCTCTTTTCCATTGAGACTCCATCCTTTTCCAGATCCATCTAATCCTACCTCCATATTCACCATCACCCAGCTTTGCTTTGCCAAGATTTTTCCACCGAAAACTCAAATCCCTCTCTCTTCCTTCACGTGTGTTGTTTCCCCCTGACATTCTAATGGTCAAGGTATAAGGACCAATAATTTTCACCCACATTTTTGGTAAAAGATGACAGTGAAAATTGCTCGCTCGAGCTAGAAACAACATACATGACACAAGTAATTTAGACACTGTTGCGATTATCATCGCCAGCAAGTCCGTTACAAACAATACCTCAAGTATATCACAACCTATTATATCAATTTCTAATGTTCTTAAAATTTATATCTCGCTGTATCTTTTTCAACAAGAAACTTTCTACAACCCATGCGGATTGCAATGTTGGAAACTTGTACTTAAGTTTCAATTATCAACATGAAGATGATAGATAGAAGATTCACGAAGATGGAGAACACGACCTTCTGAAAAACTTCAGGAATCTCATGAGATAGTACAAAGGCTACTGTGAGCCAAGAAGCTAGGTCTTCTAACTTGACCGCAGATAGATTATAAAAAAGTTTCGTCTAAGGAAAAACAGAAATGTGCATAGTGTATGAAATTTAGTTATAAAACTATATGTTTTCGTATCAGCAACATAACTAAAACTTTATAAATATAGCCCACGAGGAGATACTATTGTTGGAGAAAAATAAAGCAAATATTTACAATCCAATGAATATTTCCATAAGAGCATAATGGATCTAGCTGATTAGAAAATTAAGGAATTGGATTTTCAAAAATCAACAATTTTCTACAAAATTCAGGTGCTTTTGTTTTATCATAATATGATCCACAAATTGTCTATCAACAACTACACACTTTCTGACACCTTGCGCTTACAGGATGTTTTTTTCGAAGTCACACTATATAGAAATAAAATGTCAGAGACAATCAAGATGAACATGCAAGAAACGAAATAAAATTAAAGAACATTCCATATGAAATCTCAAACAATAATTTCAAGGGAAATATGCTTATAAGACTTCATTATTACAATTTAGAGGATAATTCTAGTTGGTCAATCACAACTGACAACTATATTATTGCTTAATAACTAAAAGATGAGTTACCAACGGAGCATGTTTTGGATGTGGCAAGCAACTTACAAGAAGGCCTTAATATATGAAAGCTACTAGTTAGCAAAAATACCTCATAAACTCAAAACCGTAGTACTTCATTGAAAACCAGCATATGTCATAAATTATATCTGCCCTCTGTATAGCAAATACATCTCTTGGGATTTCCATTGCAACTAAATGGTGGAAGCAATCTTTAGAAATAGAGGTAAAAGTATGGCAGAACGGGTTCCAGCCAACTAAAACCGATATGCCCTTTAGGAGAAATTCGTGTGCTTCATCCCTTTGATCCATGCATCCAAAGCATTTCACTGTGAATGAAAAGACATATTATAAAAAAGAAATAAGCAAATAAATCTATGCCGTAAATAAATACGTGGTTCATACCTATACGAGTGAGTAGTCCAATTGAAAATTGCCTTCGAACAAATTCCCATTTACGATTAATAATATGATTTAGAGACCTAGATTCTATGACTTCAGATGGAAGACAGTGCCAACACTTAATATCTTCTGCACTTGCATCCGTGCTATCATCTTCTGGACAACTAAGCGGATTTTTCCAATCAGAATTATTTAAAACCTTTAAGGCTCTCATATACCGATCTTTTGATGCCTCTGTAGAAAATTCCACTTTATATGGTGCAATTGGTATTTGATCTAAATCCCCAAGGTACTTGTGCAGATCAATTTCGAGCATGAGTTTACATTTTAAGCAACAAAATGTTTTCCTTCTCCCATCTTTTAAAATCTCCTGAGCATATAGAGGTTCTAGTTTTGCTTTTTCTGTTGAATTCCCTTTCTTAATATACTGATTTCCTAGTAAATCACACCACGAAAATGCAAATCAATTTTATACCAATCAAAGAATGAAAACTTATCAATTGGGGGTAAAGGATATAACTGTACCTAAAAGGGAAGAGAAAGCCACCGCAAACAAAGGAAAATCAAATAATTCAGATGCATTTTTCCCTCTGGCGAGATAATATTTAGCCATACTTGCATGTCCAACTATTTCATAGATAATTCCTAGCTGAAGATGGCCCTCGAGGAAACATTGTACAACTTTCCGTGGACTTAGATACCCACTGTCTTTAAAGTCACTCCAATTACAGTCCAAACGAAAAACTTGTTTGATACTGGTTATCTTCACTTCAAAACTATTATCCTCTTCAAAATTTAGTTCAAAATTCTCCTCGAAGAGTTCGTTGAATAACTAAAAAGCTTCAGTTGCTTGTAAAAGAGCCTAAGTAAAAAAGACCAAAAAAAAAGATAAGATAAGTTTGGAAATAGTGTAAGCCCGAAGCCAAAAGAGGAGAGGATGGGCAACCTTCCCTCCCCTTAATTTGTTTTGCTATTGAGAAAACAAGAACTGGGAACTTGTAGAGTGAGTAAAGTGTTAATACACGGACTTACTAGTTGTTTTATCTTCAATTACTATATAATAATATCTATTTAATTGACAATGAATTTTTTTTTTGTTGAACATTGACAATGAATCCTAATACAACAAAAGAAACGAGCAAGGAATGGAATAAATTTGAATTATTTATAAATAAATAAAAAAGAATAAGCTTTACTTATATAATGAAAATAAAATTTCTTTCATGAAGGAAAAGTCAATCTGAATTGAAAGAAACTAAGACAAATGCAATGCTTAAAATTTTTAAAGCTTTGCTTTTAAAGAATTGAAGTATGCTTGTTCAAATAGGTAGAAAATGGTTATAAAAAAAAGGTAGAAAGTGAGAAGGAGGAAATTGAAAATGTATTGTGCATAATCAAAGTCTAGAGACATTATACTTATTTACATTCTTATTTTTCATCTAAGCTTAGTTGTGTCCAACTATATTTTCACCATTCACCCATCCAATGAAGAAATACCAGTTTTAGTTAAAAAGAAGAAAACCACGTAGTAGTGTTATTAAGTTAAACACCGGGTCCTATAAGAATTTAAATCGAAATAATTTACCTCAAGTATATGACCGTTTGCAAGTAGTCTTTTACTCAGGTCATACTATAGATATCTAGCAACAAATTTAGAATAGCTAGTGGTTGCTGCTATCTAACCAAGGAAAAGATGACAAAGTAATTATTTTGAATAAAAAAAGAGTATAATAATTTCTATGTCAGAATGACTTACATATGTGGAAGTGCATACAACTTCGTTTGCTATCTTACACACTTCATCATGTGTGATATCAATTGGAAAATTGATATCATCATCATGTGAACCTGTAAGTAAGAAAAATAAGTTTTGTGCAAATCCTGTTATTGCATAACTATTTCCTTTTAAGGCATTTATCCAAAATTTAATCTTCGAGTAACGATTGGACTTGATGAATGCTTCATCAATTGACGAAACACATAAGGCATGACTAAGTCTTCTAGATTGCCACAAGGAAGTCAATAATTCCTTAAGTTTCATTTTCTTCAATGCAAAAAAATTTTCACCAGATAAAATATGTCATTGGAAAGTTCAATAAAACCCTGCAAAAAAGTTGTTGAAACCCAAATTACTATAAAACTAATTAGAAACTATAAAAAAACAAGACTTTTAAGATTAAAAACATACCTTGTCTTGAGATAAATCCAATATATTATACAACATGATTATTGTGTTGTCAACTTCCTCCTCTTCAAATCTATCCACATTTTTCAACCACAATTCCAAAGCAGTCTTGACATCTTTAAAGATTTTCTGCTAATGTACAAACAAATATAACAAAAAGAAAATTATCAGAGAATATTCTACTTAATAAGTAAAAATATATGCCTTATACCTTTGAATTAGGTGTCGCTTCTTGGCGACAAAGTGCGCGTAGGAAATATGCCTCACACAACTAGTGATAAACGAGATTAGATCCGTCAGGAATGTCCTCCTGTTGAAGTGGACATATTTTAAATTAAAAAGATGTATACCTCTTTGATATATAATGCTTTATAAATAGACATAAGAAACAAACAACTTACCATAATCAATATTGCTTCTGAGAGATTTTGAATACAGTCCTTGAGACCGTCTATCCCTCTCAACCTTGAACTTTTTCCATTGCCGACTAAAGTCTGTGCCTTTTGCATTTTCTGCAACATAGGTGAAAAAAATTATGATTTCAGATCATGGACATGGTGTTTTGTTCAATATTTTGGTTTCTCTAATTTTATCATTGCACACTATGTTTGTTTTCAATTAATTTCTTTTTCTCTGAATTAAGTTTAAGTTCGTCTCATTATTTCAACAAAAGGAATCAAATTTCTTTTCAAATTTAAGTATGACCAGTGACCACTGACTTGTGCTGAAAACTTAACTTGATATGACAATCATAACAATATTTGACTACTAATTACTTCATATTGAAAAATAAAGTTCAGCTATACCAAAATTTTCTAATATATATATATATATATATATATGTAGACAAACACACACATACATAGACACACACATATATTCATATATATTCCCTTATTGTCACTCATCTTTTGCAGTTGTTTACACGAGTACTTGCTACTGTGTTAAAGCCCACCTTTTTAATAGCAGTAACACCTATGTGAGTTTAAATGTTTGAATGATAGTAGTTGTTGGATTTATTATGCAAACAGAAAAATAAAAATAAATTTTTCTAGAGAGAAAAAAGAGCACTTAAGAAGGGTTTTTGTAGAACGGCAAAATTATTTATTAAAAGGTAATTTTGTTTTTGAAAAGGAAATTAAAAAGTATATTATTACGAACTCGGACACATTGAGATCCTTTAAGCCAACAACAGAAACACATAAACAAAATCCCACAAACATACATCGATCACACCCATCCCCCAAACCATTGATGATCAAAATAAAGCACACCTAAACACCCGTAATATCTAACCCAAACAAAACATCTAGAGAGACTTAATAATACTTGATTCTTTTCCCAAACTTTTTTGCCATTTTTAGCTTGACTTTATTTTGATATACAAAAAAAAAATTATAAAATTACTAGATAATATACAAATAAATTAAAATAATTTTGAAATCATAGATAAACCTTTTTCTTAATGTAAAAATATGTTATATGTGAATGTAGTTTGTCAATAATAATAATAATAATAATAATAATAATAATAATAATAATAATAATAATCAATGTCAATTAAATTATTCTTGGACAAGTTTTTTTTGGCGCTATTCTGAGACAAGTTTTAAAACTAATAAAATGTGTAAGGAAATTTGCAAATATCAAAACAAGTTTACAATCTACAAAGGAATTTTCAAACTATAAATACGTAACAATAAATAAATAAAATTAGCTAACATGAAAAGTGGAAATGAAGAAAGGAGGAGGAAAGTAGTATTGTGCAGAAGAATGGATGGACAGTGAGGCTATTATTAGAGAGTGAATTAATAATAAGATACCAAACATGTACAAGGCCTTGATTCACAACCAGAATAAAAAAAAAAAAACAGGATCACCACTAACTATCAGTAGCAACAAACCAAAGACTTAGCTCACAAGATATCAAGCCATCCCCTATATCTCAGCCATGATGTACCACCACATACCACAACACCCTTCAATATGTTACCACACATTGCATAAAAGCCAAAGACTTGAGGTTAGGATAAAATGCATAGAAAATAAGAAAAAAGGAAGGGGGGAAAAAAACAATATGCAACCCCTAAAGGACCGTGTAGAGAATTTTTTCGGCCTAAGACAAAAAAAAATTGGACAGCTCTGAGAGGACTCATTTTCTCACCAATAACAATTTCATTTATTTTAAATATTTAAATATCATTTTACTATATTTTAACATAAATGTTAAAAATTTTAAATATTATAAAATTAGTGAATAATATATAAATAAAATAACATAATTTTAAAATTCATTGATATGTTTGTTTCTTAATGTAAACAAATATGTTATATATAAACGTAATTTTTGTCAATAATAATAAAAATAATATCAACTAAATGATTCTTATAGACAAATTAAAAAATTAATAAAAATGAGGAACGATTGTTTTTAAAATATCAAAACAAATTTTAAAATCCATAAACAAAATTCCAAAATATCAAAACAAAAAAGAATGAAAATAAGCTAACATAAAAATATCCTCAGTATTATATAATACTATCCTTAATCCCCCTATTTATTTTTATTTTTTTTGAAAAAGCAAATGAATTTATTCAACACAAAATAATGTCAGCACAAGAAGTGCCACAGTTCATGGAGCACTCTACCCTTATCCTTTACATGACCAATCCAAGTACTTACTAAATCGAAGTGCTTAAGGGTAAACTATATAATTCCCTGCACATACGTAAATATAAGCAGCAAGTGTTATGCATTCCCCATCCTTAAAAACACTACCCTGAGACTCGATGCACCAGCCACAAACAATTAGCTCAGTACATGATCACCTCTCCACCCATGCTATTTCCAGCGATTGCCTATTCACATTAGGCATACCCAAGTAAATCTGTTGCACCTACTTGGTAGTCAAGCTTCTGATGCAACAATGACGACAAAAAAAAATGGTTCAACACCAGAGAAGGCATAACAACAACTAGGCAAACATTTATGTAGCATAAAACGTTAGGGTAGCTGTGTAGGCTTCAACAAAAAAAAATGGTGTGTCGCATATTTGTAAGCTGAGTCAAAAAAACACTAAAAACACATACCCACAGCAGATATGCTAATGCTTGTTCTGTTCTAAGGGCCTCTTGAATTTCTGTGAGTTGCAGAGAGAAACATTAAAATGGACAAGAAGCAAAAGGGGAAGCAATAGACAACATTAAAAATCGGATCTTTTACCTGTTGGGTGAGTTTTTTTGTTTTTTTTTTTGTTTGGTAAGCCGAAAGGAGTGCACTACAAGAAATCGATGGATTACCGACGGCCAAAAGCCGTCGGTAAACCACAAATACCGTCGGTAATCCAAAAATTCCGACGGCTTACCGACGGGCTGACATCCGTCGGTAAAACTCGCGTCGCAAATACTTACCGACTGCTTTTTCCCCGTCGGTACGATCGGTCGGTAATTTCCGACGGCTTTTACCCGTCGGAAATGCCGACTTAGGCACAACAGACATTTCCGACGGTCAAGACCGTCGGTAAGATCGTTCGATAATTTCCGACGGCATTTACCCGTCGGAAATGCCGACTTAGGTACAACTGACATTTCCGACGGCCAAGATTGTCGGTAAATCCGAACTTTAATTTTTTTTTTAATTGAAAGTTGTTTAAATTTATTAAAAATTTATTTAATTTTTTAAATTATTTAATTTTAATTTCTGTAATCAATTTAATTTATTTATCCATTTAATTAACGATTACTAACATTTAATCATTAATTTATTCCTGTATTTAAAAATGCAATGCGATAACGTAATCATTAATTTAATCATTAAATTATTTAATTTTAATTTCTATAATCAATTTAATTTATTTATCCATTTAATTAACGATTACTAGTTATTACATTTAATCATTAATTTATTCCTGTATTTAAAAATGCAATGCGATAATGTAAACTATAAAACAAATTAAAAAAAAGAAACGTAACAAATAAATAAATAAAATCGACGAACAAAGCAGTAATAAAAAATATATCCGGAAATATAAAAAAATATCGATACAAACATAACTAATAGTCCTGATAGTCCTGATCATGATCACCATCTGCATCATCGACATGATCATCAGTACTATGAGGCGGAGGCGGTGGAGGAGGCGGCTCGCGAGCTAGCAAACGGTACAGATCCTCCTGCCATGCCGCCGACTGAGCCAACATGGCGATCGTCCGGCGGGCCTCCTCTCGCTGGCCGCGATCCGCCGCTGCTTTCGGCCGCCAACCGCTGCTGTTCGGCTATGGCCCGCTTCAACTGTGCTATCTCCCGCTCATCCGCGGCAAAGACCATCGCTGGATGACTCTCCAATGGAGAGGCGGCCCTTTCTTGTAGTTCTTTGGCAAGGTCGCCCGACCGTATAAGCGACTTCTTCTTGCCGCCAACAACATTCGCTAAAACCATCGGCCGATCCGCTGGATCCTCTGGGCTCTGAGACGGGGAACATGACGATGTCTGAGATCTAACCTGAGACATCCTCGCTTCAAACTCCTCCTGTCAAACATAAACAAATTAGTCAATTTTTATTGTAATCAAATGTTAATGCATAAAATGGTGCAAGGTCGTACCTTTGATCCTCTGCCTGGTAGTTGGGCGATGAGCTCCGCGGTGAGTATTCCTCCTCCGAGCGTGATGTCCTTCCTCCTTCAGACCGGCGGGTGGGGTACCTGCAAAAGGCACTCCGATGCCTAAGTTAGATAGGGCTTTTTAGGGTGAGGGTAGAGCTCGCATCATAGAGATGAGTTTAGGGTTTAGAGAGAGTAGAGAGTCCCCTTTACCTGGGGGGTCCAGCCCCCTTTATATAGTGGAGTCACGCAAAAGGAGGGTGACCACCGATCCGGAATCTGTAGCGATGACCCTCCTCACGCTTCAAGGATCGGCTCCTCTTCACGATATTTCGCTTTGCCAAATCCGTCACGTACTGGCTGCGTGATCCTCAATCTACGGAGTGACAACGGCCCAAGCATCGTTTCCAGGTGTATCCCTTTCTAGAAGGTTCAAAGGTCATGAGCCGGCTCGCCCCGCCCTGCTCGGTGTTATCATTAGGCGATCGTCGGAGGTCGGTCCGGCTCGCCTCAGGTCGGTGGCAATCCGTCGAACTCGGATAAGCAGGAACCGAGCTGATCCGCCCTGGTTCGGTGAGCACACTAGAACTTGCCTCGAGACCGGCCCATAACACAAGCCCCCTAGACTCTCTGCACGAAAGGGCGGAGGGTCTACCTATTGCTCTTGGGTCGGTATCGGAGTCGAGTTGTTGAGGTCGGGGGCGTATACCAGAAGCTTGTTTGTCTGGGGGGGTCACGCTCCACGTGTTGCACCTTTACTCGGCGTTCTGCCACATGATGGGACGTCTGCTCAACCGTTCCTCTTCCCACCGTCGATCATCTGATGCGGCCTGAACCGCTAGATCTACATCCAGTTTCGTAAATGTAGGGCTCGGATTGGTTCGGCTCAGCTCGGTGATCCAGTTAGGAGCCCAGCTCAGAGGCCGGCCCATAACACAAGCCCCCTAGACTTGTTAACTTGAAAAGTTAAGAAGTCTATATTATTTGTTCTTTTTCGACCCTATGAATGAGGGCTATTGAATGGGGAGTGATCCGTTGTTGATTTTGAACCATAAGTCCCCGAGACTTGCTTGCCGATCAGCTGAGCATTTCTCGAGAGTAGTAGGTCGGGTTGGACTCATCTAAGTGCCACGATCGATTACATGGGTTTCAACTGTCAATAATATAATGACTGGTCGGATGACCTGATCTGCGAGGCATGATGTCTAAATGTCTGAGATGACCTATGAGGTCTGATCTCTAAAGTCTGAGCTGGTGAGAGGTACTGGACCTCGATTGATCACGTAGTCTTCCTTGGTTCATGTGCTACATGAGGCACTTGGAGGACCAAAAAGAGTTGCAAAATGAGAGAGATCTCTTGGCTTTCGACCTTGCGATTGAGAAGGAGAAATCCTCGACCGAAGCTGTTCGGGCGGAGGAGTATAAGAGTTTTTGTGCTCTACAGTTCAAGGAGGGCTTTGATAATGCCTTTGCCCAAATCAGGGTGGTTGCCCCCGATTTGGATATCTCAGAGCTTGACTTCACCAAGACTGCGAAGGATGGCAAGATTGTGGAAGAGGAGGATGAAGTTTAAAAGACCAACCAGGGTGATCCCGATGAAGCAAGGGAGAAGTTCTTTGCGAACGTGAGAGAATTATCGCCGATGGTGGCCCAACAGAGTCCAAGGGGATACCCTTGAGTAGTTTGTATTTGCTTTCTTTTATGCTTTGTGTGAGGTAGCTTAAGTGGAGCAAGAAGAGAGCTCGGCAGTGTCTTCGAGCCGACTTGATGATTTAGACCATAGAGGTGTTTACGAGGTCGAAGTCAGGATCAAACCGGCTTGCTTTAGAGCTCGCTAGGTCTTGGTCCGACTGGAATGATTAGGGAACCAAGTTTCGATCTTCTTTGTGGCAAGGTTCCATTTGCAGTGAGCTCACAAGGAGCGTCACTTTGAGCCAGGAGAACCGGCGGTCTTCGTTGGTGGGCTCACGGAGAGCTTTACCTCTGTAAACTCGTGGCGAGTTAATCTTTGTTGGGCTTCATCTCTAGGAGAAAAAGGGCCTCAGTGCTCCCCAATTTTAGGAGGGTTTCGATGATGCCCTGGCCCCAGCAAAGGTGATCGCTCCCGATCTTGTTATTGAAAGCCAAGAGGATGCCCTTGCGTAACTTGTGCCTTTTTGCTTTTTGTTTTTCTTTAGTTCCGATCTTGTAATTGCTCATCCGATAACCACCTCTTGTAATTCCTTTTCCTATGAATGAAATTTGACTAAGTGATGATGACTTACTTTACTTTCTTTCCACGCTTTCTTGTAGTCCTTGGGTAGTGTAAGGTAGTGTAGTCCTCGGGTGGCTTCTCCCCGAAAGATTTGTTTCAAATTGAAAGTTTGGAACATTAGTCCCTCGTAACTACATTAGTCGAGTGCTTGTCTAATCCGAGCATCGTTTTGAGCTGTCAGGTCTCTATGATGATTGGAGCTGGTTAAGCTTTTCTTTAGGTCGAGTTATCACCTTTCGAGCTGCTTTAGAGCTCGCCAGGCCCCTATGCTGACCTGAAATCTTTGGAACTGCAGGGGTTGGTCTTTGTCGCGCTGTGTTTGAGCTCGGCACGTCTTTATGCTGACAGGGTGTCTTTGAAACCACAATGGTCTTGTTTAGCTCGACAGGCGACCTTAGCCGAGCTGCTTTAGAGCTTGTAGGCCTCTATGCTGACCTGGTGTCTTCGAAACCACAGGGGTTGTTTAGGCCGACTGGCGACCTTCCGAGCTGTTTTTGAGCTTCCCAGGCCTCTATGCTGACCTGGTGTCTTGGAAACCTCAGGGGTCGAGTTGCGAGCGAGCCCACCAAGCCTTTATGCTGACTTGGGGTCTTCGGAACCACGGGGGTCGAGCTGCGAGTGAGCCCACCAAGCCTTTATGCTGACTTGGGTTTAGGACCACAGGGGTCGAGCTGCGAGTGAGCCCACCAAGCCTTTATGCTGACTTGGAGTCTTTGAACACAAGGGGGTCGTGTCGAGGTCGAGGTTCTTCCGACGCTGGGTGCCGAGCTCCGTGGCGGGCTCGACCTTTGGTTTTGGGGCACTGTTCCTGTCAAAGTATAGACAACTTGCAACAACTTGATGTAATAAAGCTAGCATTAATTTTTATGCTGAGTAAAGTGCTCGTAGTCGAGTTTTATACTTCCCTGTGAGAGTAGTTGATTTGGCTGTCCAAACGGCAAGGTTGAGGTCATCAAGTAATCAAGGTCAGTGACGTAGCCGAGTTTAAAGCCGTCTGAATATTGAAATTGTTGAGGTGGGCCTGGTAGGCCGCCCGAGTACTGGACTGGGTATCCACCTGTTGGTTGTCTATATATTGATCTGTTGAGGTTAGCCATCAACAATGTGAAAGTACATCATCCATTCAAATGACAAATTATACCTTGCTCGAAAGTTTGGGCAGACATGAATAAAGCGAGAAGACCTTATACAATGCTCCAGATAATAAAGAATAAAGTGACACGAATCGTTGATGGTTCATAGTTAAGGATGAGATGCTGAAAGAAACATGGAAAAATAGCACCTGGTTTCAAGGGACGTATCTGTGGTCGTCCGAGTTGTTGAGGTCAGCAATGTGGTTGACTTGAGCTCCTCCAAATAACTGAGGTCATACGACTATCCGAGTTGAGGTCGGTCGAATATCTGAATAGTTGAGGTCATTTCATTGGCGAGATGAGGTTGACGGCGAGTGGTTGGGCTTTGCCAAGCATATCTTGACCTCTCCCTTGGTTTGTGTGGTCAACTTTGATTTATGAGTAGCACCGTGGATGAACATCCAGGTGATAAGTAAATGTCGGTCCGATTTTATTCCTGTCGATGTCTTTTGATTTACTGTAAATCTGCTCTCTTTAAGGATGGTATGGGGTCTCCACCTGATGAATGTGTCGTCATGGGGAGCCCCCACGTTTGATGTATTCCTATTTTCCCAAGTCGCTCAATAACGATCGATCTGCTTATGATCGCTTTTTGAGGATTTCATCGTGTGCGTATGCTACGCCTCATGATGAGATGCATAATGAAACTTGAGGCCCGGGAAAAGTTTTACCGGGGCTTGAGGTGCTCCAAGACCGGATCTTTAGATGGTTGTTGGCTCTGGCTGACTGTGTTCTGGCTTGGTGGCGGCGACTTGGGATTCGTTGTGCTTCCAGTGTTCACCATCTTGCTCGGTGGTTTCCTTGAGGCCCAGGCCAATTTTACCGGGCCCCACGGTGGGCGCCAATGTTAATGCATAAAATGGTGCAAGGTCGTACCTTTGATCCTCTGCCTGGTAGTTGGGCGATGAGCTCCGCGGTGAGTATTCCTCCTCCGAGCGTGATGTCCTTCCTCCTTCAGACCGTGGTGGGTACTGCAAAGGCACTACGATGCCTAAGTTAGATAGGGCTTTTTAGGGTGAGCGTAGAGCTCGCATCATAGAGATGAGTTTAGGGTTTAGAGAGAGTAGAGAGTCCCCTTTACCTGGGGGGTCCAGCCCCCTTTATATAGTGGAGTCACGCAGAAGGAGGGTGACCACCGATCCGGAATCTGCGCGCAGTGACCCCTCCCTCACGCTTCAAGGATCAGCTCCTCTTCCTGATATTTCGCACCTGCCAAATCCGTCACGTACTGGCTGCGTGATCCTCAATCTACGGAGTGACAACGGCCCAAGCATCGTTTCCAGGTGTATCCCTTTCTAGAAGGTTTGAGGGTCATGAGCCGGCTCGCCCCGCCCTGCTTGGTGTTATCATTGGGGCAGTCGTACTGGAGGTCGGGTCTGGCTCGCCTCAGGTCGGTGGCAATCCGTCGAGCTCGGATAAGCAGGAACCGAGCTGATCCGCCCTGGTTCGGTGAGCACACTAGAACTCGCCTCGAGACCGGCCCGTAACATCAAACAATATAAACATTGTTAAAAAACTATTCATTATGTTTTATATTTACCTGGGTCCGCCTCGACTGCTCATCTACAAAATCACTGGTACCTTTCCTAATATGAGTTGCACGATGGAGCTCGTGCAACTGAACCTCCCTTTTCAACCGCTGAGACTGTAATTATTTAATAAAAAAAGCTTAACTAAATAATAACAATAACAATAATAATAATAATAATAATAATAATAATAATAATAATAATAATAATAATAATAATATAAAACGTCTGAAGTCAGTTTGCGTCTTCGGTGACCGAACCTCGATGCAAGCTCCCACCCTTTTGGAGAGGCTCTATTCTTCTTCGCTTCTACCGCCTTGAACTCGGGGAGTTCGGTGCGCTGCATTCTTGCGAGCTCATCTCCTATCCAAGTGGGCTGCCCATTGAGGCGGGCATCTCTAAGCATATCGGATAAGCGGCGGAAGCCTTCATATGGAAGTTCTTCTTGATCTGCTCCTGCTCTTCCTTCCAAGAAACCCTCTCCTGTATGAATATAATACGTTATTAAAAATAATTGAGATTCATGAAATAAAAAAATAATACGCAACAAAAAAAAAAATAAACAACTTACTCTGAAAGAATTGAACATGTGCCTCCGCTCAGCCACCGTCAGCGTCCCCCAGGTGGGCCAATAGCTGTGGTAATTTTGCTCAATTACTTCCGTGATAGCCTTCGCAGCTGGCTTTGACGGAAGGAACCTAAACAATAACAACATACCAAACAAGTTAAAAAAATATAGGTTAAACTGTAATTTTCGTCCCTTATCCTTTTTTTTTTAGTTTTCATTTAAGTCCATTAAGTTACAAAAATTACTTCAATTTCGTCCTTTCTTTTTAATTATTCTTTTTTTGTCTTAGACGAAATACCATCTTACACGTGACATTGATGTGATTTTTGAAAAAATGATGTGATTTTTGATGTGATTGATGTGATTGATGTGATTGATGTGATTTTTGATGTGATTGATGTGATTGAAAAAATGATGTGATAAGAAAAAATGAATAATTAAACAGAAAAGACGAAATTGATGTGATTTTTGAAGTTTAAGGGACTTAAATGAAAACTAAAAAAAAATAAGGGACGAAATTGAAAACTAAAAAAAGATAAGGGGCAAAAATGTGTATTCAACCTACATACTCACCCTCTACCAACTGGCCTGATAGCAACTCGGCCATCATGCAGCATCTGAATATCATCAACGACCTCCTGCTCATCCTGCTGCTGCTCAACCTCCTCGTCCTGCTGAACCCCGGTCTGATCAGATGCCTGGCCCACACTATACTCCTGATCGGACACATGAGTGTCGGGCACCGTCTCAGACACAAAATGAGAGGAAGAAGCGGCAAGTGTCTGCTGGAACCCTGGGGTGGGCATCATGTAAATGGGTGTCGATGCAGAAGGTCCTGCATGCTGTGTAGGTGTCGAATGTGACGTAGGCTGCATAGGGGCCGAACTCGCTGGAGCCTGTGTAGGCGTAGATGTATGCGGACGCTGTGTGGATGACAACATCGCATAGCCAGCATCATCAATCCTAATAATGTTCGGCCTCCGACGACGAGGGGGGTCGACAGCGATGCCCTTCCCCTTCCGTTGACCACTAATGGGTGGTCGGGGGGGTCGGAGCCTGAACCTCCTGATGTCATATATGTCTATAGAGCAATTTAATAATAACAGTCATGAAATATTATATTTAAACATAACAATATTAAAAATGAATTCCAAAAAATAAACAAGTTATATGAAAATAACTGACAAAATAAAATATGTTGTTAGACATTAAATTCTCTAATTGTAAAAAGTTAAACAAATTTATTCTGCCCATTTTGCCCACTCTGCTTCGGCATCGTCTTCAGATCTTGATGGTTCTGCCACTTCTTCATTTAATTCCTCATCTCCATTTACATCTTCATATGTGATTGGATCGTCACGTAGTCAAGAAATGGGTTCAACTTCGTTTACTACTTTGACATGAGACATCTCATCCACTTGATAAGCCACTTCTTCATGTGGATCATCTGCTTCAATGCGACCCCTTGGTTTTGTCTTTATTGCAACACACCAACCTTGTTTGTCCCTTCGAGTTGACGGATAAGGGACATAATACACCTGTCTTACATGTTGTGCCATGATAAACGGATCAAACATTTGGTATCTTCTGCTCATGCATATGTCAACAGTATTATATTTGCGATCCATTCTTGTGCCTCTACTTGACGGATCAAACCAATTACAATAAAATAGCATTATTCTTTTTGTATATTCTAAAGTATTGTATGCCAGCTCATATATATGTTGAATCACGCCGTAAAAGTCGTCTTCACCTCCATCTGTGGCACCTTTTACATAAACTCCGCTGTTAACTGTTTTTTCCCCTCTGTTTTTGACTGGGTTTGAAATTTGTAACCGTTTACGAAATACGTGTGCCATTCTTTTACACGTGATTTAGGACCATGAGATAAATTTCTCAAGTGTTCGATTATGGGCGATTCTGACTCGCTATACACCTGCGTATACACATGCACAAGTGATTTATGGTTCCTTTTTGCAACAATCTTTTGTATTTTCAAACAACAAATAGTTGAAATAGGGCTAAAAATACATACCTGGCTCGTAAACCACGTTGGGAAATATTCATGAATATAGGCAGAAGAGTCATGTTCGTTTGTGGGCTTAGTTAACAAGAATGCCCTGAACAAGTCATTATCAAACAAATGATCATGAATAGTTGTGGACTAAAGAAATTGAAAGTGGTCAAAATGATACATACGTAAGATATGGTGATACTTCGGCACAGTTGATCAACACGTGAACGTGTGCTGACTTCCAATCTTCTCCCGTTAACCAGGGCTTCAGCTCCTTTCCAGCATGACGACTGGGAAGGCAAAACACTGATAAGGCCAGCGGGTGTCTTTCACTTTCAATTTCTATTTCGTTCCTATTATTTGTTGGTGTCAGCATGAAGTTCGTAAAATAATGGGAACAGAAATGAATTGTCTCACGGTGTAAGTAAGTTGCACAAATAGATCCTTCAACCCTGGCCTTATTTTTCACCGACCGTTTTGAGTCACCCATAAATCTACAGAATAACAAGGTTGGTGATCAACATTTCAACATTTAACCCGAGACAGTGAATAATTATTTTAAAGAATATTTGATTATATTACCTTTCGAATGGATACATCCATCTGTATTGAACCGGTCCACCAAGCCTAGCTTCATGTGCAAGATGCACTGGGAGATGTTCCATAGAGTCAAAGAAACCAGGGGAAATATTCTCTCCAACTTACAAAGAATGACTGGTATGTTCTACTCCATCTTCATAAGATCATCCTCTCTCAATGTTGCAGAACACAAATCTTTAAAAAATTGGCTGAGTTCTGTAAGTGGATTTAAAATATTTGACGGCAGGGAACTAAATGCAATAGGAAGTAAACACTCCATGAATACATGACAATCATGGCTTTTCATCCCAATCATTGTTCCTTTGTTCACATCAGCACATCTTGCCAAATTAGAAGAATAACCGTCTGGCATTCGAAGTTCTTTTATCCACCGACAGACTGACCTAGCTTCCTCAACAGTTAAAGAGTAACAGGCTTTGGGTTTCAGGGTTTTCCCATTCGACTGAGTCGTCAAATGCAAGTCCTTTCACTTACAGTAAAGTGGTAAGTCCAGTCTGGCCTTATCATTGTCTTTCGTTCTTCCTCTAACGTTCATCACTGTGAGAAAAACATTGTCAAAAAAGTTCTTCTCAATGTGCATAACATCAAGGTTGTGTCTCAATAAATTATCTTTCCAATACGGCAAATCCCAAAAAATACTTCTTTTAGTCCAATTGTGCCATTGTCCATATCCTTCAAATCGATCCAATTCACCAAAATCTGTTATTTTTGGCAAATCCATAACTCTGGTAAAAATCTGTTCGGATGTCAACCTCGGGGGCGGGCCATCCAATTCAACTTCCCCCTTCTTGAAGGCGTTCTTATTCCGTCTAAATGGATGATCTGCTGGTAAAAACCTGCGATGTGAGTCAAACCAAGAACTCTTCCCCCCAAATTTCAAGGTAAAGGCCTTTGTATGCTCCATGCAATGGGGACATGCCATTTTACCATGAGTACCCCAACCAGACAACATGCCATATGCAGGGAAGTCATTAATGGTCAACATAAGAGCTGCCCTCATTGTAAAGTTGTTCTTTCGTGCAATATCATAAGTCACAACGCCATTCCACAACCTTTTGAGATCGTCGATGAGGAAATTTGTAAGTAGATGTCAATACCATCTGTTGGATTATCTGGACCGTTATAATACAAGTCAAGAACATATAGGGCTTAGACATGCACATATCGGGAGGAAGATTGTATGGGGTAACAATAAGCGCCAAAGAAGAATAAGGTTTCGCCGTTGATTGAACATATGGGGTAAAACCATCAGAGCATAAGCCAAGTCGTACATTACGTGGATCTGCTGCAAATTCGGGATTCACACGATCAAAGTGCTTCCAAGCTTCACCATCACATGGATGTCGCAACATACCTGAAGTGCTTTTATTCTCATAGTGCCAAGTCATTTTGTCTGCGATGCGTGTTGACGCAAACATTCTCTGCTGACCTTGGAATAATTGGCAAATAAAACATTGCCTTCCGTGGAACTGGTTTTTGTCTACCCTTCCCATTATCAGTATGTGACATATACCTTGGCTCACCACAAAATTTGCATTCAACCAGCGCGCTATCGTTTTTACCAAATTCATTGTCGTAATATAACATACACCCTCTCACACAACAATCAATCCTTTTAGATTCCAACCCCAATTTGGACACTAAGCTTTTAGCCTCCTAATAAATTTTTGGCAAACCATCTCTGATCGGTGACGAGTCCAACATCATCTTCGTTACGAGATCCAAGCACACATCCGTAGCACCACAGTTGGACTTGAGAGCTAAAAGTCTCACACACATTGATAACTTAGAGTCGGCAGACCCTTCAAACAACGGCTTATTTGTTTCTAACAAGAGATTATAAAATCTTTGTGCAGTCTCATTTGTAAGTTCATCTGTGTCATCATACTGTGGCTCCTCGAATGATACGTTGACCCCCAAGGCATCACAAACCATATCTTGCATCAATTCAATCTGCTCACCATATCCCGTATCTATGCAATTACTTGAAGCACCTGTGCAATTATCGCCAACCCCTAATCCAACCCGAGGTAACTCTTCACCATGTCTAGTCCAAATCCAGTAATTAGGCATAAATCCAACTCTCTGCAGTGCAAAGATGACATCTCCTGGGCTCTTGATCTTTACGCAATTGCATTTAAGGCACGGACACCTAATCCCTCCATTAATTTGAAATCTTCGTGTGCCATTGCGACTTGAACGAAGTGATCAATCCCATCGCAAAAAGATTGTTTCAAACCCCTCTTCCGGATACAACCTATCGTGACATCCAACTACGATTCAAGGAAAAAATTCCATCTTACGCATGTCAAAAAAATGACAATTTCAGCAGCACGACATTCTTACAACCGCTCTCTTTCTTTAAATGGTATGACCCTATCCCATTCGAGGAAATTTTTTTTCAGAACTCGAATAATAGTCATTCCTTAATTCTCATATCTTATACTTGACAAAATTTCGGCAACATTTCCCATTGGTCTCTGAGTACACAAAATGATCGCAGTTAGGAACAAGGCAATCAAGTATGCACCGAGAGAACAAAAGGAAATGAATCTAACCGAAATTTCATCAAATATCAAGATACGAGAATCAAGCAACAACTATTATACAAGTAAAGAAAAAGTTTTTTCCCAAACTGTCCGACTTGGACAATTCAAGGTTCAATATACAATGAACACGTGGTATCTAAAAGAGTACACGCACTCAATAATATATTGAACCTCAAACGGGAAGCTAAGGCTTTTCTCCGATACTAATAACAACAATCAAACATCCATTTCATCAATAATTAAAAAGTAACATGTTGAAAGTTGACATCCTCTTAAAGGATAGAATTAAACAAGCATACCGACTAAAGTGGAAGCATAAATCCTTTTAACAATTTTTGTTTTCATAGTGGTTTGGCTTGGTATATGCCATGCAATTAGAGCTCCTATATGGCCACATCTACCATACATCCTAATCCATTAATTGGCCACATCTTCTACATTAACCAAGGCAGTACTAGTGAAGGGCAAGGCAAGTGGTCATAGACAACAAAGACAGCATCCACATGCACCCCTATACCCACATAAGTATGAGTGGAACAACTAAACAAAACAAATTTCAGGAAACCTACCAATGAAAAAAATAACCATATAGCAAACCAACATAATGAAAAAAAATATATTAGAAAATAAAGAGAAGTACACAAAAAACTAACCCACAAAACCAAAAACCACATATAAGAAAACACTGAAAAACCTAAATTTTCCTCCCCTAAATAGAGTTATGGAGAAATTTTTAGGATAAAAGCTACATGTCTTAATGGATTGATAAAAAAAAAATTTAAATCACCGATACTAATTTCAGAAGTTCAAAAAGAGTCTCAATTAATTTTCCAACTATCGAAGATTCACCTATTGTAGAACAATCGAATCACAACACAAATCTTTAAGTGCAATCTCCTTATGAGAAATTGTGCATCTGCATTTTATTTTATAATTAAGTTGTATTACCATACTTCCTAAGTCAGCCATATAAAATTATTGAAATTTTTGTTAAATAAGAATTTTATTTGTCAATTATTTTCCAAAAGACTTAAGTGAGGATACGTTGTAAGAGACAAATTAAAAATCTGTAGCATGGAATCAAAGAAAGAGAGAGAGAGAGAGAACCATCATGCAGAGGTAAAGTTAGGGAATGAGTAGGTATTGAAAAACTTCTCCACATCATCCACCATAAAATGTTCATATAAACTGCATTCAGCCCAACTGATTTTAAGAAATAACTAAACAAAAGAGAACTTTTGATGAAACCCACTACTGGCTTTTTTAGGAAATAAGCATCGAAGAAAAGTGACTCCACATGCTTCAAATTTGAATGAATAGCAGAAAAAATATGTTTAGTACAGAGATAGAAAGAATTACACAGCCATTCACTTTGTTCTAAGTGAATCAATTCCTATCATGTTTGAATCTATTCACAGCCATTCACTTTGTTCTACCCTTCTATGATTCAAACGAGTTTCTATATGATCATGCATAAACCGACAGAAATTGAGTTTATGTGTTGCTTGCTAAATGAATAATCTACATGCTACCTTACTCTAACATAAAATATACATCAGACAAAATTCCCTCTGTGGAGAGAACTATACATCACTTCAACATAAAACATCCATTGTTAGTCAAAACACACATCACCTCAAAATTCTCTCTCTGGAGAGAACTATGAAGCAAATCAAACTAAATATGTCGGTGTGGGGGTCAACAGCCAACCCTTTTCCACCCAATGAGTCAACCGACATTTCGTTAGAGTGCATACCTAATTCTCAGAACAAGAGAGTGTCCACGTCCTTCGATGTCAGTGGCGATCTCGAGCAAAGGTGGTGGCCTCGAACTAAAAATACTGAAAAAACATAGAAAATTTTAACTAACAAGCTACCAAATAGCAATCAACAAAAATGAAAAGCCGTCAATACTTTTCATAGAAATCATAACTGTAAGTAAATCATCTAACACAATATCTCCCAAATAAACAACAATAAGCAATTTGCAAATAAAACCAGAACAACCAGTTGAAGAAATTTGCAAATAAAACCAGAACAATAAGCAATAAATTGAAGAAAAAACACAAAGGAACAATCACAGTGGTAGAGTTCAATTACATAAATGCAATGCAATGCAAGCAACAAAACACAACCAAAATAATGGTTCCTTGCAAATAAGCAGATGACACTATTATTTGTTCCTTGCAAAAGGAAGAAGATGAAACCGATTAAGAAAAGAGGAGAAACGGGTGAGAACGTTGGAAACAAGATTATATTCCTCACCAACAAACTTTCAACAAAGCTTACACAATGATAGCTATGAAAAACAAGGACCAATTACTGATCGATGACCAAGCGAATAGGGTAATTGTAAACATTGGTGCAAAACTGCAAATGCTTTCATACGAAAAATTATTGAGATTATCATAAAATAAAATTATATCTAAGTAGAAAACTGTGATACTTTGATTCGATTTATAAAGCACTAGATACTTTAGAAAATTGTGATACTAAAGCACTAAAAACAAGCAAATTCAGATGTTGAAATAAATAAATAAATTAATTAATTAAAATTATAACTATAATAATATTTTATCAAACTAAAAATTGCCATAGACTACAAAGTGGCATTTAACATGGTCAAATAGAAGTTTTTGCTCATCATAGTCAAATGCACACTTTACCATTGATATATTAGTTATCTAAATCAATGGACAAGATTTTTTAAGGTCAACCGAACTGTAAAGAAAGTTGATGCTTCAATAGTTTTATCAGGATTGAGGCCTAGATTTATCAGAATCATTATTTTCAATAGTTTTATCAGAATCATTATTTTCAATATGAAATCCGAAAACATTAACGCCTAAATTAACAATGATTCTGCCAGATATTTACTCCACTGGTAAATACCCCTTGCTATGAACACATCGCCCTCTTTAATAAAATGACCAAACCTTTCTTTTATTAAATTTTTTTCATAACAGACCTTCAAAATATTTAATTCAGCATGTTTAAGCTTTGACGAAAACTTGTTATTCCAAAAACCTAAACTTATTTTAATTCAGCATGTCTACGCCTTAGTTTTTTTCAGGAGTTTCCTGATCTAATTTCTCCATAAGCATTCATAAACTTAAAAAGGGCTTTTTTCATATGTTAGGAACCTGTGAGTTAGAAGTTAATCCAAAATAATCCTAAATAGCATTGCTGATAATATAATTCTCTTGAATAGGCTGCATTGCACTTGATTCAACCATGTAATATGTAGCACACAAAAGCTAGGAAAGCAAGTTTTTATTCCTTCTATGCTTCATTTCTACATTTAGCACATTAAGGTTTCGTTTGTCTGTTAATACTTTTGGTTCATCCTGCTTTTGTTCTCATCTGATCTATTGAAACTTCACTGTGGTCATTTCTAAAACCATTTGGATATTCTTCTCCTTCTGCAAGGATTTGGTTTTTTTTTTTTGGGTTTAAATCTTACTTGATCAGTATTACTATGAGCCAAGCACTAGAAGGCAGTTTCGGTCTTTGGTAGCTCAATGGAGCACACAAAGGGGCAAACATCAAACATACAAGTTGTGGGACGTTGGGGGCAGGAAGCCAACTTTTTTACCAGACCCACTATACAATCAAATCAATAATAATAAACTTTATTTCATAATGGTATTCGAAATCCCTAACTTGAACCTAAGGTTCACATGTTACTAAAGGAAAGGAATTAATCCATACATGCAGAAGAGAAGAATGTGGCGTGCGGCAAACTGGAGGAAGGAAGAGGCGGAGCTGTGTCACTGCAGTAATAATCGTAAACACAAGATTAAACTCAAAGAACTACACAATAACAATAAAAGCATATACTAATAGAAAAACAAAATCATTACCCAAGCAGAGTGTCCACGTCCTTCGATGCCAGTAGCGGTCTCGGAGCAATGTGGCGGTCTCGGTGTGATAAGCTAAAAAGGAAAAGAATCAAAAGGTTAAAAAGGGAGTGCGCCATTTTGAACCAAAGGAAATCCACCATCCAATTGGATAAGCTTTGAAAGTAAAACATCCAATTCTTTCTGATGAAATAATATGCATGCATTCAAGCTATCAAAAACAAAGATCACTGATAAAGTAACTTAATTGACATTCTAGTAGTTATAAGATGACATATTTTAGTACCCACCAGTCACCGCCACCACCAAAAAAAATATAAAACAAATATTGGAAAATATAACAGGAAAACACCCATTTATGGCTCATTTTCTCTTTTATTATGAAGAATTCAATGAATCAAAAAATATGGTACCAATAAAGAACAGAATCCTACAATAATTCTATATGTGTACCAAAGACAAAGAATAATGAAAACCCTAAACCTTAAAGTATTACCTCGTAATCCCGTATATACTATTAAAGAAATGAAGAATAATCAATGAAAATAGAATAGAAATACCTGAATGCGAAGGTATAATCTACGAATATAGAAATCTTCGAGTGCTAAACAGATCGGTGCGTAACCCTGTTTTGTAAGAAACAATGCACTCGTAGATATTAATATCAATCAATAAAATAAAATAAAAAATAATTGAAAAAGAATGGGAAACGAGACCTGAAGATTGTTGGAGCTGCACAAGTCGAAAAACGCACTTAATCAAAAGTGAAGAGTATGCCGTAGCTGAAATCGCTATGGCCTTAGTTCAATCCCTGCCCCACCCTCACCAATTGAGTCTACACCAAACTGGCAAGCAAATTGCTCAAACAATCAAGCCGAGCACAATTTTGGATGAAATCAAACATTAATTAACAGTTACATAACTAAAATCGAGGCAAAATAGAATCACAAGTGAAATACAACAGTTAGAAATCTGAAAATTTAAATATACTCAATGTTGTGACTCGAGAACCATCCTTCTTGGCCCCTTAGTAGTAGTTAAGTTTAACAACCAAACTGTCGACAACCTAGATGCATATACAGCTATTAGCTTGCTATGCAGGAGGCCTCAAATGAAGACTGATAATTGAATTTCAGCATTCAGCTATTAATTACAGTTGATTTCACATCAAATGATTATAAAGTCTCACACAAACTTGCAGAATTATCTTAATTACTAACAAAAGAGATTTTTGGCTGACCAAGCATAAAATACAAAACTGCAACCACACCCTCCAAGCATAAAATACAAAATAGATTCTATGAAGCTTTTTTTTTTTTTGCTTAAAATAGAAAGAGATACAGTCAGTGGCATATCTAGGACCCTGAGCCAGAGGGTGCAAATATTTTTCCATTATCTTTTACAAAGGAAACAATGGCCAATGAGTATATCACAAATTAACAATAACATTATGACAATTAAATGAAGGAGTCAATAACATGGATATAAAGTTGAGTCCCAGTTTGAAAGTGGATGAAACTGAGAAGGATGGGATTTTAAAAGGTTTGCAGTGGGCTCGTGGCAAAGGTGTGAAGAAACTGGTGGTGGAGTCAGATAATGAGGGGATTGTGTATACGGTGAATAGTGGGTTTAGATCTACTGATCCTCTCATCTGTGACATAAGGGAGCTTCTTAATAATAGATATCTCTGGCATGCCACATTGACTAGTATCCGTAGAGAAGCAAACCAAGTTGCTGACAAAGTCGCCTACAATTCTCATGCCTTGACTTCTTTTGATGATCAGCACGAGTATGGTCCTCATTCTCCCCCGAGAAACTGCCTCTATGCTCTCTCCAGAGACGTACAGTGATCGATTCCCAACGATCTACTTATATAATATTATGGTTCTGCGCTTGCTTCTATAATATTCGTTCAATATGTTTGCTTTTGGTTTGGTTTCAGCACTGTTTCCGTGTTTGGTGATTCTGCTTTAAACGTTGTTTCTATTTTTTGTTTTCTTGTTCAGTTGGTGAAGTTGTGTTGCTTGCTATGCTTAATGAAATATTATTGTTCTTCTCTCTTTAATCTGTTACTTCTGGGTCGGATGTCTATGCAATTTACTCAAGAATTGTGCGTCTGCAAGGCTGGAGCAGTATTGTTTGTACAATAACCAAACAAGCAAGCACTTATTTTTTTTTTTTTAGGGGCACAGATATAAAATTAGGGACTACCAACAGCAAAAAAATGGGGGACTTTCAACAGAATGTTTAGGGGCAAAGATTAGGGAAATTAGGGGTAGAAACTAGGGAAATCAATTCAGAGACAAGCCACAACAATTCACAAATTTACAAATCACAGTTCAGACATAAACTCTTTAATCATCGTGAATCAATGATACACTAGTACACATCTTCAAATAATTTTTTTTTACAACAGAATAGAATTATCAACTATCCAACTCTTATACACTTTGAGATTTTATCAATAAATTTTCAGTTTCAATTTACATTGTGTCCATTCTCAGATTCAATTCCTAAAATATGCATTTAGCCCTAAAATTTTGCTCAACTATTCTAGTATTGTGAAAGCACAATTGAATGAACTCTAAGCAACATAGAGTTAACACTAAGAGTAGGCCTCTCATCAGGACCTCTCATCAGGACCAACAAAGAACTCTGAGCACATTTCCATGAAGAATTTATCGAGAATTTGAGAATTTCACAGATTAATAGTGATATAAAAAACAATAAAAATATGAATACTCACTTACTTGGTGGTGGTGGACGGCGAAAAAGGAGCACCGCGACGGGAGAAGAGGGACACGACGGTGGTGGGTCTTGCGCCTTGCAGATTCGGAATGTTGTGCGTTGGTCACAGCGGTGGTGGGTCCAGGGCCTTGTGCAGAACGGTGAAAGTTGTGCACAGAACGACGGAAGACGCGCGCAGAGACGACGAGTGTCGTGCACAGAGACGACGGTATGAGTGTAAGTCGCGAATGGCGGTGTACGACGGCGACGATTTGGGATGAGTCGCGATCTGGGGATGTCCGCAGAGGGAATAGGAAGAGGAAAGGGAGGGGGAGAGAGAGAAGGAAAACCGGGAAGGGGAAGAAGGGGTTTTCGTCTGTTTGTATCCAGACTTTACCGACGGCCACATTAACATTACCGACGGGCTAAACCAGTCGAAAACTTTCTCGGGATTACCGACGGGCATTTTCAAATACCGACGGGTTAATGCCGTCGGTATGTCAAAAAGCAGGGAACCCAACTTTTAGCGTACGACAGATTGCGTTTACCGACGGGCTAAGCCGTCGGAAAAGGCGTGATTTTGGTGACGGCCACTGACCGTCGGTAATAAGCCGTCGGTATACCCGTGATTTCTTGTAGTGGTGCCTGTAGACACAATACAACATAAAAACCATGACTTTTCAAATAGTGTGGTTGCTACATAAAGGAACGAAAAGCACATTGCTGTCAATCCAAAAATAATGGCCCTTCGGCCTGCCACAACATCAGGACTTCTCCCACTCACCAAAAATGTCAAAAATCGTTCAAGTGCCACATGATATGCTCATGTGTGCTCAAATGTCTCAGACTCAAGCTCATTGAAATAAAATGTAGGTTGTTTGTGTTACGGGTTCTTCAAAAGGGACTGGGCCTGGAGGTACTATTGCCCTTCACCCTGGAGCTGGCTATTGCTCGAAAATAGCACTTCCCCCTATTTCGTACTTGCACCCTTATTGGTTTGACCGTCTATATGTATGGAGAGAGGGAGAGATTCAGATGAGCTCTGACTATGGTTATGGTGTATGTATCTATGTTTGATGTATCTATGTTTATTTCACAAGAAAATGAGTAAGGAGAGAGAGTAAAATGAGTCGTCAGTTTTTGGCGAACCAGTGTTGGTGGCTTTTACGTTGTTGCAAGAAGAAAGCCTAATGGAGGTACTATTCTTGGGTGTAGTCTAAGGTGCACAAGTTAAAACTTTTGTACAAGTACAAGTCATTATTTCAGCTATTAGATATACAAAAAATTAAATTGACGGTGAAGATTAAAATTCCGGATAAGGGCACAATGGTGCCCTGTCCCTCTTTGCTAGGAAAAAAATGGACCAGATTTATGTAGATCGACTCTCGATGCACCAGATTTGTAGAGGAAAATGCTCATTATTAGATTAGGCTTTGTTCCGTGATTAAAAAACAATTTATTCATTTTCATCCAAAACTATTATAGATTAATAAAATATTTATATAAATCAACTAAGCTATATAACTTAAATATCATCTTTCTGGTTAATTTTCACCTTTTAATTGTCTGTTAATTTTAAATTTTATGCAGTTTAGAGTCAATTTTAGGAGAAAAAACAAGTCAAATAGTAGAAGGTTTAGGTTGTACGATATGGGGGCAATTGACCCCAGAAGATAAATATTTTTCAGTTAAACATACTTAATAAAAACAATTTTGCCCCCATAAAAAAATAAGTATAGATTTCATAAGACAATTTTTTTTTTTATAATAGTGGCTCAAATTGATTCTTGAGAGAAAATACGAAGACATAATGGAATATTTCTACACACGCAAAATATATTAAAAATTTCAAATATTTTAAATAGACATGCAAACTAATATGATTAACAATTTTGAATAGACACCCAGATTAACATGATTAATACTGTAAATTACCTTATAGTAATAAAATTATTACTTACTTTTAATGATTATATATGTGTATATTCTAAGAAAAATAAATGATAGATATTCTTTAATAATTATGCAAACTATTACTATTTTATCTTATAAATAAATATATAACTTAAAATATATTCAAATATATCAATAAATTATTCAATAGCATTATTTAATACGTAATTATGCAATAATATTAAAAGAACTCTAACACTTTTTCCCCATCTTAAAAACCATTTTCGGTTAGTATTTCTAGACCCATCACTGTAAATTTGATGTGGTCACGTCATCACTTTTTTTTTTTTTTATTAATACATCTTTTTGCTTATCAAAAAAAAAAACTGTTTAATGGTAACAGACAACAGATTTTCATGGCATGGTCACTGTAAATTTCTGGTTCACAAGACCCATTTTGCAATTATTAAAATTTAATACAAGGTTTTAAAACAAGTTGCTCATAGAAAATCCAAACCATCAAGTTATTTTATACATATATCTATGGCTGAGATAGTATTTGACCATCATAGTGACATTTTTTTAGGGCACCATGCTTAGACGAAACCTCCAACTAATTTCTTTCTCCGACTCATTTTCTCATCATAGTTGAAAAGTGTTTTGGATTCTCTTTTATTTGCTCACTTCTTCATAGTACCCTTAATTCTTTTCCCAAGAGATCGTTTCCTTGACTCTCCAACATTTGACCCTTTTTCTTTAGCACAAAAATATGCAAGCCTAATTAAGCACAAGAATAGTCAGACTCAATTTTTCTTGTGTTAAATTTAATAGTCATATATATATGTATAGTGACTTTCTTGTGTTAAATCTGATTATTACTATTTTCTTGCATATTTTTGTGTTTGCCTTTTGTGCTCACCCCCCCCCGCCCAAAAAAGCACTGACACAAAATTGTGCGCCTTTTTTGTTTTTTTGGTAAAAGATCCTGTGCCTTATCAAGATGAAGAATATGATCTGTTACCCTAACTAGCTATATGTGAAGTACGCACATAATTTTCTACATGGAAGAAATGTTGTACATAGCCGAGAGTGTTTTTTTCTTTTTTTTTTTGGCAAAAGCAAAGGAAGATTTATTAAGAGAAGGGCATAGGTTCAAGTCAAGCCTAGTAGGGCAATAATTACAAAGAGTCTATTATCAAATTACAGTGAGACAATTATGAAGCATTACACATAATCCACAATATGCCATGAACTCCTAAATCATAAACCAAAGTCAGAGCACCAATAATCATAATAGCGATTCCTCTTTTTGCTGCTCCATACTGCCGACTTAGAAGATAAAGCCATCAATAAGCATATAAACATATATAACATTTACATGGCAGTGGCCCTTTCCTTTTCTCACATTCCATTACTCTATTTTACAAGCCCACACCAAAAAATAATTAACAGCTTCACATTTTCTATAGTCCCGGCTCCACCCCAGCAGCTCACACCACAACAGAGACCGCGACCTTCTCCTGCTGTCAAAACTGCAGCAGCTGTCAAAGTACACTTCACTCATCAAAATATGCCTATAAGGGTTCCCTTTCAGCACATGAACGTTTCACCCTTTTATGCAAAACTTTGTAAAGGAAAAAGGAAAAAGGTAAAACGCAAACCAAGTTTTGAATAGCCGAAAGTGGAAGGCAAAACGACAAGTTTTGATACGTGAAACAAATTGAATTGCACAGTGCTATGCATATTTTTTTTTTTTTTTTGATAAGATCTGAGTTTTTGGTTACACTAAGTACTACTCAAGTTGCTGGTCAACCTCACATGATCTTTTAATTTTTTTACTCTTTCTTTTATTTCAAATTTTTTAAAAATTAACTTTGTGGCTTGGTTATAATGAAATATTTTATTAGCGTATTTGTCCCATGATTGGTCGTGATTAAAATCAAGAAGGCAAATATTTCATTTTGCTTCAATTTTTTTAATAAAGCTTGACAAATATTAATGAGTATCACACTGACTAGAGAATAAAAATGAAAGTAACTATTCATGAAAAAAAATATTTTTGAAGTTATCAATTCATTACCCGTCAATGGTCCTTCTTGGAGGCCGATCTCGGCAATAGACTAAGTTATGCGTGGAGGAGCATTAGGAGCTCTCAGACATTACTAAAGGAAGGGTGTAGATGGGTGATTGGAGATGGAACAAATATCATGTTTTGGGGTGAGCCTTGGGTTCGTCATGAGCACATGCGCTACTTACCTATTCCTTCGGAACCCTCACTGTTGGACTTGCGGATTAGTCATTTTATCTCTCAGGATAACAAACGTTGGAATGAAGCATTTAAATAGGCAATACCTGACACATGAAGAGGCGAGGCGGTCTTTGTAGGTTCCTATTCTTCCATCTGTCAAGCTGGACCGTTTGATATGGGGATCGGATAACAAAGGCTTATTCACAGTTAAATATGATTACAAGCTATGCATGACAAAGTTGCTCCAACGGATCATTTAAAGGTCCCAGGAGAGTGGAATTTAATCTGGAAGCTGCGGGTTCCACCGAAAGTGAAGAGCTTCGCTTGGAGGCTGTGCAGAGGGTGTGTTCCAACTATAATCCTGCTTCAATCTAAGCGAGTTGGTTGTCGACTTAACTGTGCAATCTGCGACCTTGACTGGGAGACCAAGTGGCATGCCTTTTTTGTTTGTCCTGACAGCGTGGGATGTTGGCGCACTGCTAATTTGTGGAACACCATTGATCAGCTCATGCCTAATTGTCAGTCCGTGGCAGAGTTAGTGTTCTGAGTCCTATCTGTGTTAGACACCCAAAGCCAAATGGACTTCGCAATGATATTATGGAGCTTATGGTTGAAGAGAAACGAGAAACTTTGAAATGCGAAGATAGAAACGGTTGCTGATGTTCTATATCGTGCCAAGATGTTCCTTGATGACTGGCTTCATGCTAGGGAGAGAAATAAGGTGAGCACACAACCTTCTATACGACCACCAAAGTGGTCCAAGCCGCCACCTGAGAGCATCAAGTGTAATATTGACGCCGCGTTCTTTGCTCAACATAATCTTACTAGCTATGGGTTATGTCTTCGGGATGAGTCATGATTTTTCTAGGAGGCTAAAACTGATTGGTTTGGCCCGTGTCTCCCAGTAAGAGAAGGGGAAGTCGCGGCTCTTCTCACTGCACTCTAATGGATGTCAGGCATTGGTTTGGATCATATAATTTTTGAGCTTGACGCTAAAGTAGTGGTGGATAGTGTCAACAATAATGGTGAGGATGTGTTAGAGTTTGGTTCCATAATTACCACTTGTAGTGAAGCCCTCTTAAGTAGACAAAATTGCTTAGTGATTTTTGTAAAGCGACAAGTTAATATCACATGTAGATTTATAGTGTTAAATTGGATATTTGCTTAGTGAATGAAGGGAATTGAAAGTGATTTTATGCTTAAATTGTATGATTTAATGTATTCCTTTGATCCCGTTCTAGCGTTTGTGCACCGGAAGCGCTGTTTCCTGACAAAGAAGATTCTAAAAGCTATATCTTGGGCCACACTAATTCAAATGAGATTATCTTAGTCTTGTTGGAAAGATAGAAGAATTATCTACAACTTTGATGAAGAAATCGAGATCTAAATCAATCTCTAAGCTGGGGTAATTTGTGCTATACGTTGATAAAGTGATGCTACACAGCCTGACATTTCGATGTTTTAATCATATCTTGAGTTTTAGGTGTTCAAATGAGATAAAGCCGGTGCCATTGGAAAGCTAAAACCCATAGTTTCACTTTCATGAAGACACATTGAGCTAATTCAAATTTTACAGAGGTCAAAAATGCAACACAACATGGAAGAACAGGTGCAGAGGCACGCCTCAAGTGTGCCCAAGAGCCTCTGGAGCACTTTTTCTCTGTCCACTTCTGTTCGTGAGTGCGTGAAGAGCAGCCAAGTGCATCTGGGGCACTTCTGTTACGCTAATTTGTTTAAAAACACTACTTTTTGTTATTTTAGGGCATTCTTTACTATTCCAAAGACCTAAAACGCCGTGGGGCTTGTCAAGGGGTGCTAGGGTTTCATTATCCACCATCTTCAAAGAGGATTCAAGCTTGGGAACAAGGATTTGAGTCTCCAATGGAGTGGTTCTCTATCTTTTATTAAGTTTTCTGGTTTGGTTTCTTATTCTCTATGAGTAACTAGACTTGTTTAGGCTAGGGTTAGATGAATCTTGTTGAAACTCTAATGTAGTTAGTTCTTTTATATTAAAGCAAGTTAATTTTATGTTAATTGAACTTCCAATCTCTATGCTTAATAGTACTTTTCAATACTTGGCTGCTATTGTAATTGATTTAGGGTTTTTCATCACGATTGGGAAATTGGGTGAAGAACTTGAACTGAGTTTGGTAGTCATAATCATGATGAATATAGGAATATAACTTTGTGATTATGTGTTCTTATGAATCACTACTCTTATTGCTTAACCTAATTATAAATCACCTAAGGGATTAGGGGTTTTAGTTAGAGTAAAGGGTTTATGAGGCAAGAGATTGTCCTTAAACTAATTTAGTTGATTCGAACTTCAAATTGTATGAAATTGCTTGAGTTTATGTGATCTAATTGCATGAGAGTGGATACAAGAGGATTCAACCCCTGGTCGATTTTAATCATTCGAATTTAAATAGTTTTTATTGTTTTTGTTATCGTTACAAATACAGAATTTGTTCTCGTTCAAAATAGATACCAAATTTGTTAATTTAAATAATCGATTACAATCCTCGTGGAGACGATACTCTACTTTCACAAAATTGATAATCGATCACATTATTACTTGTACAATTCGGTATACTTGCCGAAATTCTTACCAGTAGACAAAATTGCTCAGTGATTTTTGTAAAGCGGCAAGTTAATACTGTTGCTCATGCACTAGCAAGGACGGCTGTATTTATGCCTTGCTACTATAGTTTTAATTTTGTTCCTGATTGTGTTGCTTCTATTATTGCTAATGAAACGATATAAGCTTATTTTTTTCAATAAAAAAAAATATTACCCGTCAAAAAAATATATATCAATGCATTAAACATTGATTAATAAATTAATCAATTTGCCAAAAGCTATTGCCGCTTCCTTTATAGCTTTAATCCCCAAATCAGATAACCTGCAATCCCTCAAGGAGTTCAGGCCCATTTCATTGATTAGTTGGTTATATAAAATCATTGCAAAAATCTTAGCATCTAGACTCAAGGTTGTGTTGAGCAGGATTATTTCTCCTTGTCAAACTGCTTTCTTGCCCTGGAGACAAATGTTGGATGGTGTGTTGATTGCTAATGAAATGGTCGATTTGGCCAAACGGCGGAAAGATAAATGCTTACTCTTAAAAGTTGATTTTTAAAAAGCATATGACTCTGTTGATTGGGGCTTCCTGGAATATATGTTGACTCGGATGGGATTTTCCCCACAATTGAGGGAGTTGGATAAAAGCTTGCATATGGTCCACCATAATGTCAGTTTTAATAAATGGCAAGGAGCCCCATTGGCCCCCTTTCTTTATCTTATTGTAGCGGAAGGCTTAGCCGGCCTGGTGCATAAGGCAGTGGATTTGGGTGCTCTCACAGAATATAAGGCCTATCAGGAAGTATCATTTCCAATTTTACAATATGCAGATGTTATAATACTTACGTGTGAGCCAACTTGGAGGAACTTATGGTGTTTAAAATCAATTTTGAGAGGCTTTGAACTTGTTTCAAGCTCAAAATTAATTTTTTCAAATGTAATCTATTTACTATCAATGTTGATGACAAGTTTATGAATGCAGCGGCTACATTCCTATCATGCAGGGTGAGCACAATTCCTCTCAAGTTCTTGGGGTTCCGGTGGGTGCAAATCTAAGAAGGAGGTCTACTTGGTCACCAGTGATTAAGCTGATGCAAAAAAGATTAGCCTCACGGAAGTAAACTCACCTATCGATTGGAGGCAGAGTTGCTCTTTTAAACTCTGTATTGACTAGTCTTCTTGTCTGTTTTTTTTTTCTCTTTCTACAAAGCCCCAAAAAAGATGATGCATTCACTAACCAGCATACAAAGGAATTTCTTATGGGGAGGCAATTTTGATGCTAAGAAGATATGTTGGGTCAGTTGAAGGAAAGTATGTGAACCTAAAACAATGGGAGGTCTGGGAGTGAAAAGTTCTGGAACTTTTTAATGCTAGTCTTCTTGCAAAATGGAAGTGGCGTTGTATCAATGATGCAAGGGCAGTATGGAAGAATTTATTGACACAAAAGTACGGTCCCTTACACAATGTGATCTTGGATCATGGCTCACTAAGGAGAAATTATTCTATCTGGTTGAGAGATTTAATTGCTCTTTAGGCAATGGAGAGGAGGTAAAATTTTGGGAACACAAATGGTTGGGGAATGGCTCACTTATGACAAATTTCCCAATGTTATTTTAATTGGCTCTGTAGAAAAATATCATTGTTGTAGAATGTGGTACTAGGGTGGATGGAAATTGGATTTCGAAGCAGGATTGGTCCCAAAGTGGCAGCCGTCTGAGTTGGGTATGATGCAAGAATTGGAAATTCTATTGCAAGGAGTTCAACTGAATTTGACAGCAGCAGATAAGTGGTTTTGGAAGCATACTCCGTCAAAGGAATTTACAATAAAATCAGCATATCAGGTGGTGTTGCATGAAAACAATTTTGTGATTAACCACCAGCTAACAAAAGTCTTCAAGGGCATATGGAGATTTCTAATACCTTCAAAGAAAGTTGTTTTGGTTTGGAGAATTATGCTTAATAGATTGCCTACAAGGTCAGCATTGTTGCAGCGAGGAGTTAGTTTGCCCAACTACAATTCTTCATGTGTGTTTTGCTTTCAACAAGAGGAAACAGTAAGCTATTTATTATTTGTGTGCCCTTTTTCATATAATGTACAGAGTTCTATTTATTCTTGGGTTGTTGGATCTGATGGGGTCTGGCATTGTGATGGAGCATCAAATTTTATTTAACATGGTTTATTATATTTAGGGACAGTAAAGAAATCAGTCCGACATTTAATTTGGTGTGCAGTGGTTTGGAGTTTGTGGTCATTACGGAATAATATATTGTTTAGGGATGCTATTGTTGTACACTTAGAAGTGGTGACAAAAATTAAAATGGTATCATGGGGTTGGTTTATTGCAAAAGCAGTTCTGATTGGTGTATGATGTCTAATAAGTTGTTTACAGTCAATTAAGCGACTTCTTGTTATTGTGTACGGTGGGATGTATATCTTAGGATGGAGCACTTTTGTAAATTTGTATTCCATAGTAGTTGTACTCTTTTTCCTCTCTTAATCTTTTTCTCAATGGATTTTGGCTTGGGGAGATTTTAATGAGGCACTTTCATGTAGTTACGGGTTTGAGTACCCCTCTTACTCCCTTAATAAAATTTTCTTTGCTTATCAAAAAAAATAAATTAATCAAAATAGCCAATTTCATGGGCTACAAAATAATTTATTTCAGAAAAACAGAACTACGGTTAGAAATAATTATCGGCTCATATGACGTGGAATAAGATTTAAAAAATAGAAGCTCAAATTATGCCACTATAATAGGCTAAGCTAAGTTTAATAGCTGATCGAAAGTGGAAGGCAAAAAGATAAGTTTGTACATGGAAGAAAATAAAAAGTGAGTTTCCTGTGTATAGAACCTTTGTCCCCCTAAAAATTCCTTTTGCAAACAATATAACTTCAACAAAAAATTTGTCAAAAAAAGGAAAAACATAAACAAAAAAAAAAGGCTCCATGGATAATTTTATATGCTGAATTTCAAAGAAATGCAATTTTTTTTCAAAAACAAAAAATTATTGTTATATACACACAATTATATTAATAGATGAGAGGGAGGGGAAGAGAGAAAGAGTATGTATTGATAAATAATTTTAGTGAGTAAGGAATGCAAGAAAAACTACCCGAATATAAGATAAATAAAAAATTACATTAAAATCATTCAATTTTTTTTTATAGCAAAAGAGTGTATTGATGTATAGAGAGTACAAGGAGTATTATAACCCATACAACCGACATCGTATACATGGCGGAAGATTCTAAAAAGGAACCACGACCCAAACAACATAAAAGCTACAACACCAATAAAACAAAAATACCGGTAATGCTTCTACCTACATATACACCCAAACGGACGTGCAAACCACTCCTAGTATAGGCATACAGTGGGCTTTCCCCAGATCAAGATTCAAATGAAGTACCTTTTAGAGAAATTGCAGCAAAACCAAAACAATATTTATACCCTCTTAGGCATACATCGGGCTCTCTCATGGTTAGAATTCAAATGAAGTACCTTTTATTGGAAAAAATTTATAATAATAGGAAAATATTATAGGTACTCCAACTCATTACAAGAGATAAAAAATGGGGCGCCAGTGAAACCATGCCCACATCAAAACTAAGGTAATCAGATAACCTACAAAAGGTTAGCTCCTACCCATACACCCAATAGGATCAACAAACAACTCATATAATAAACATGGATGTGAATTACCCCAAACCAAAAACTACTCTGAGATAAGGAACTAATGCAGTTGACTGTGTGTGTGCAAAGTTAGGCACTAATAAACCCCAATTTTATCTATTTTCATGGGATGTTTTGAGTATTAAATCATGTCATTTTGTGTCATTTAAAGTATAAAAGTACTCATTTATGCCCCATTTCGCATAATTATCATAAGGACAACACCCGGAGTGAAAAACGCGAAAACAAAGCTAACATTGGCAAGTTTTAAGTATTTTTGGTGATTCTGGACATTCAGTACAGCCTGAAATACAGTCATGCAGTGAGCATTCCGTATCGAATGAGCATCGATCATTTGCTGATGGACGATGTCATATTCTCTCTATACGATGCCCACCGCCAGATGCATCCATTTGAAGAGATTTCCTGGTACTCGGGTTGGATCAGGTGCGGAAGCAGGATTAGGCACCCTCACCCACCTGAGGGGGTACTGCTTCAGTATGGAATTCGTGCAGAACATCCCACGAGATCCATATGTATCAGCATTGACCCTCATGACTCGGCCAGAGATAGATGCTACATACAAGGACTATCAGGAGCATTTGTTGGAGAAGGAGTTTTGTGGTGTTCGTGTCACTCGCCCGTGGGATTATGCTCAGGGCTACATGGCATGGTATTTGGCGATGTCGCATCCATACTTACTACCATCGGCTGAGGGGACCCACTGAGACCGCCTACTGCAGAGGCACCCATGGCTAATGCAGAGCCTGCAGCTGACATGTCAGAGGACGCATCTTGCAGAGATCGGTATGAGATGGTAAGTAAGCTTTAACTTATATTATTTGAAACACTAAATGACATTGTTTATAATTTTTACTCTAATTTTTGCAGCAGAGGTTGGAGACGCTTAGGGGCATGCTGCAGGGCATGATGATCAGAGGGGAGGTATTGGAGGGGACCCCAGCCTGGGAGAATGCATGGAGTATGCTCTAAGTGATTGACGCGCCTTGGGCCTATCAGGGGCGAGGGGGATGAGGTCATAGTCAACGCAGTGACCTCTTTCATCATTAGGAAATATTTTATTATATAACATTTTAGCCTTGTAATGTATTATATTTTATCAGTTGTTGGAGGAATTTGTTATTATTTTAGTTAAAAAACTATCTAAACCACACAACCGACACTTTCAACTTATTTGTAATGTTTTCTATGTTTGCTGTATTTTTAATGTGTTGTTTTCGATTAATAGTGTTTTAATGGTGAAAATTCCTAATTTATTTTGTGTTCAATATCCTCCGAATGCGCGCTTCCGGAGAGCTGCCAACCTACGACCGGATACACACATCCAGTTAATTACTGTCGAGTGAGCTCTTTTTCTTGGTCAAGTTATATGTTTGGGGTAAGGTCTAAAGCAAAGCAGTCTCACCATTGAGTTGGGCCTATAAGTGATTTTACATTTATCAATAAATATAAATTCTTTGCAAAAAAAAACACAAATCAACTTTTGACTTATATAATTTTTTTAAAAAATAATATATTTTTTATACAATGTAAAGGTCAGTTTTTAAATTGTAAACAAATGGACATCCTTGCAATTATTTTTAACTTTGTTCTCATTTAGTGATTTAATATCATTTAAATAAATAAAAGAAAGTAAAATGTATAAAGAAATTCAAACAGTCAAAGCACGGTTGCACTGGGACATTACAAATACAATGCGGCTCCACTGGGGAGTAATATAAAATAGGAAAAAAAACTTGTTTTAGTCCATGTAATTTGGGTGAATTCCACTTTTAGTCCTTGTAAATTTTTTTCCCAGATTCCATCCCTGTAATTTGAGATTCATCTAGTTTAGATCCCTCCCCTGACCAGTCAATGCCAGCATGGCAATTTTAGATGACGTGGCATGCCAAAATGGCCAGTTGGCAGCTGACCCACTAATTAAATTAATTAAATAATTAATTTATTTATTTGTTAAATAACTAATTGAATAAATTAGTTATTAAATAATAAACAAAATCAGACCCCCCACCACCACTACCACCACTGCTTCTTTCTCCCCGACTCACCACCACCACCACTGTCAACCAATTCCTATAGACTTGATAGTTCTATATTTAAATAAAACAAATCAGTTGCTTTCTTTCCATTAAAGATTTGAGATTTTTAAAAGGAATATGAAAAAAGGGGGAAATAGAGAAGAAGTATCTGACCGAAAAAAAAAAGAAAAGAGAAGAAATAACCTGATTATCCGTGTTGCAGCAAGAGTGGGGAAGAATATTCAACTCTCTTTCTTCCATAGGTTTCTTCCATAACAAAATATTGTTGCTGAACCATAATCAATGAATCGACCACAAAAAATTAATTTAAAAAGGGTTAAATTGAAAACGGAAATGGGTTGGGTATGAACCATTCACTCAACGGCGGAACTGATTTGGGGGCAGGACAGGCGATTGATGTGATTGACGGAGTCAAGTCGCGCATGGTGATGGCTTCGTGATTCATTTCACAAGCACGAAGCTGGTAAGACAGAGAGATGGATTCGCGATGGGGTGCGGCTATTCGCTGCTATTTCAGAGTCTCGCACGCAAGAGATTCAAGGAGGGGGCTTGCAGAGGTTCACTGGTGCGAAGGGGGGATGGTTTACTGGAGAGGAGGCGAAGGATTATCAGTTTTTATTTAATTAATAATTAATTTATTCAATTAGTTATTTAACAAATAAATAAATTAATTATTTAATTAATTTAATTAGTGAGTCAGCTGCCAACTGGCCATTTTGGCATGCCACGTCATCTAAAATTGCCACGCTGGCATTAACTGGTCAGGGAAGGGACCAAAACTAGAAGAATCTCAAATTACAGGAATGAAATCTTGAAAAAAAAATTACGGGAACTAAAAGTGGAATTCACCCAAATTACAAGGACTAAAACAGATTTTTCCCTATAAAATATAAAAAAACTATGAGACTCGACTAGCTTGAACTCGGGAGCTTCATCCCATATACATGTGCCATAACCATTTTTCCGATGGAGGCTAATATCAATGTTTAGTTTATAAAGTAAATAAACTTTTAGTTGAGGCCTTTCTCTATAAAGAAAATATTCTTTTGGGTTTGGCCTAAAGAAAATATGTGCGGCCATTATGAGCATAGATATAAGTATAAATTCGAGGAATTTCTTTTGAAAAAAGATTATTAGAGTCTTTAAATTTTTTTTAAAAAAAATAATAGATAGATCATTGTGAAGCAATGAATGTATAATTATACACGTGCAATTCACTTTTAAAGTATAGAAAATAAAATAAAAAAACCCCATTTTGTACGGCATTAATGGTTTCAAATATGTCTTATTAACATTTCTTTATAGTAAGCCACTCGAAAAAGATACAATATAATAAAAAAAAGAATTGAATATAATAAAAATATAAAGAAAAATACTTAATGAATGCTTGCGGATAACTAAATGGATACTATTTTTTCTACCCATTAATTAATTTGGCGGGGCTAGTATCATGTGTCCATAGCCGTAAGCCGTTAAACAAAATTAATATAATATTGCATAATACCACATATATCCAATTTCGTAGGTTTTAGTGTGCATTCCATCCATCGAGCAATTCATAAAAAAAAAGTTATATTTTTGTCTCAAATCGATTTATTTATTTTTAAATACTATAATTTTATTGAAAAGAGAACAAACCATTTTTTTTGACAGGAGACTCAGAGAAAGTTCACGCCAATTATGTCTGCGATCATAAATGGAGTTTTGACAAGTTGTCTCTGTAATGTTCATATAAAATTGTTTTGTAATCAATTTATTTATCCTTAAAAATTGTAATTTCACCGAAAAATAAAATTTTGTTTGGACAGAACACTATGAAGAAGCTTATGATTACAAACAAACATGGAGTTTTGACTGGTTGTCTTTACAACGTTCATAATAAAAAGGTCATACTTTTATATTTTTGAAATCAATTTATTTATCCTAAAAAACTAAAATTTTACTAAAAAGAAAATAAACAATTTTTTTGAATAGGAAATTGTGAGGAAGCTCATGCCGAATATGTTTACGATCATTCATCGTGTTTTGACGATTTGTCTCTACAATGTTTATAAAAAGGTTACATTTTCATGGTTTCAAATCGATTTATTTATCATTAAATATTGTAGTTTCACTTAAAGAAAAACAAACAAATTATTTTTTGAATAAGACACTATGAGAAAGCTCAGCCGAATAAATGAGAGCATGCATGGAGTTTTTGTCTATGCAATATTCATAAAAAAAAGGTTGTTTTTTTTTTTCGAAATCGATTTATTTATCCTTAAAAGCTTTAATTTCACGGAAAACAAAATTGTTAACAATTTTTTTTTAACACGAAGTGAGGAAGATTACGCCGAATATACCTATGAGCATACATAGAGTTTTGATTGGTTATCTCTGCAATGTTCATAATTTTGTTTCTAATAATTTTATTTATCTTTAAATATTATAGTTTCATTGAAAAGAAAAACAAACAATTTTTTTATAGGAGACTGTGAGAAAGTTCAAGTCGAATATGACTGCGAGTATAAATAGAGTTTTGATGAGTCGTTTTCGTAATGTTCATAAAAAATATTGCATGTTTTGTTTTGTAATCGACTTAATTATACTTAAAAATTGTAATTTCACTAAAATGAACATAAACAAAATTTTGTTTGGACATGATATTAAATATGCCTACAACGATACATGAAGGTTTGACCGGTTGTCTCTGTAATATTCATAAAATATAGTTACATTTTTTTTGGATCGATTTATTTATGCTTAAATATTCTAATTTCACTAAAAATAGATATTTTTGCTTATAATTGAGCCACGAGGGAGTACATTGTAAGACTACTTTAACTTTATGCTTTTTATAAAAAGGCACCGGTACTTTAGTTTTATTTTATCAAATTATTTTAAATTATAACTATAATATATCTCAAATTTACCTTTGTTCAACAACAAAAAATAATATATCTGAAATTTTTAATTTTGAATAAATCCCATACTTTCATTCAGTCAAAAAAAAAAAAAAAATCCTATACTTCCATCCTTATCAAATACATGTTAAACTTCTAATTTATTAAGTCCGGAGAGAGTCAAAGATAAAAAATAATTGAGAGAATTTTTTTTGGCCTCATGGCCCAGCAATTTATTATGCACTCCAAAGAATGTCAAGGGAGAGCGTAGCGAGTTCGAACCCGCGCTCAAATATCTAAGCGGTAAATACTTTATCAATTGTACTAAACACTACGGACGTAATTCAATTGAGAGATTAAGAGATAGAGATAGAGACATGTGGTGTCTAAATTTTTTTGTTCAAATAACACAATTCAATAAAAAAAGGGTGGCATTTAGCCTGGTCCGATAGATGTTTTTGTCCACGATGGTCAAATTGGGGTTCGACCTATAGTTGCCTGTTTATTTAAAAATTAGATATTTGACCCAAAACTTCCAATAATACAACACTTCACCATAAATAAATTAACATTTTGCACGTTTTATTCAATTTGTCAGTTTTCACCTTTTTTTGTTATTAATGTTTCCTGTTTTTTGAAGATCCTTTTTTCCGCAAAAGACCACCTCTCCTGGGACAATGACCAGTTACTACCCAAACCTTTTCGAGCTGCCTTATTTTCAATTCCCAATCTTAATTCAACATTCCATATTTTTAAAGTAATAAAACTATCAAATATTTTTAAAATACTATCAACGGTAAAATGGCTTCAAAGATATTTTATGAATCAAATTAACCAGTATTGCCCGACATATATGAACATATATTTCAACATAAGCTGCTCGTCATCCAGATCACTATTCCCTGCATTCTAGTAGTGTTTGGATCCTTTAAGCCCGGTGTAAGCACACATCTTTTGCTACCCAGAATTGTGGGCATCAAATAAATTATCGATGTGTTTATGGTTACCAAAATGACTAAAAGCATAAAAATAAAAATTTATGCAGTAGGCTATTACAAAAATGACTACAAGGATAAAATAAGAATTTATAGAGTTTTATTCATGCTGTCAACTTCTGGAGTAGTAGAAGAAGAAAAAAAAAATTGTAACCCTGACTTGGGAATTTGGGTATATGTAAATAGTAAATAATATAGGTAACAATGCATAAATTTTTTTATTGTAATTTTCATAAATCCAAAAAACTAAAGGCCCCTATCTATAAATATCCATTCAACATTCAATGACCAAACAACAGGTTGCCCATAAAAAATCTCATCCATTGAATAAAAAAACTAATATATCAATGGTCATCAGTCAATTTGACCATGATGGACAAAAAGATCTATTGGACTAGGCTAAATGGCACCTATAAAAACAAAAAAACCAACATACTGTATATAACAGGTGATGCATTCCGACAACACTCCAATGATGCATTCCCAACAACAACATGCTTATTTCCCTCTGCATGTAGACAATGTGGTACTCCCTCTGGTAAAAAACCACCGTCTGAGATTTTTTCAAAATTCCATTTCACCATTATATATACTATACTATAGCTCTCCTTTGGGCCATGAATCCATGCCTCGTTGAAGGCACCCCAAATCCATTTCAAAATTCCATTTCACCATTACATATACTATAGTATTCCATTTCATTGAAGGCACCCCAAATTCAAATTTAAAACAATAATATAAACAGGGGGAAAAAATACAAGGCTTCAACTGGAGACTAACTAATAGTAGTTAATAAAATTCCATGTCAATGAATCTACAACGTCTGGTCCCTAGCTCCCCGTTAGGGTTTGGTCGCGAGCAACCGACCGCGAGTTTCTCGGCGTGAATCGGCGCCGTTTGATGAGTTGTTGCCGTTCTTCACAGTATGATCTTGTTGATTGTGTGTTTGCCTCCCAGCGCTGTCAGCCTCGTGGTCTGCGGCGGAGCGGCTAAGCCAACACTTTTCGCAAATCCATAGCCTCCACTAGAGCCACCACCACTTTCTCTCCATCACCCCGACCAGAGCCACCACTTTCTCTTCACCGCCTCCACCAGAACCGCCACCACTTTCTCTCCACCGCCTCGACCAGAGTCATCAATTTCTTTCCTTTTCTTCGGTGCATTGCCTTCAACCACAGCCCTGTTGTTCTGTCTTTTTTTTTACCTCTCCTGATCATAGTTTTTTGGTCCCAAATCCCTTCCTCTCACCGTTCTCCACAATTGATCTTCCGAGATCTTGGCCTTTGTATATTGTGTCCTTGTTTGAATTTTTGTTGACCGCTTGAAGCCAGGGATGCCCTTTGGCCGATTGGTCAACAAATACGGGAAGCTACTGGACTTTTCTCGACTTCTCCGTGGATTACTTGTGGGTATTCTGTTTCTTTCTTTTAGTGCCTCTTCTTGTCGACTTGGAGGACGAAGCTATGTTCGCCAATGTAACCTCAAATGATCATTCGGCACCATCTTGCCGAGAGAAGAAGCTGTTGGGGGCAACATGGCTTTTGGAAGTCGATCTCTGGAAAAACCCTAATGGGCTAGACCAGTTTGTCTTTTGTTAGTTCTTTGGTGGTTGGATTCGGTTTCTTTGTTCTCTTTGGGTTGTCGTAGTTTGTTGTTGTTTGTTATTTGCTATCTTTTTAGTTGTTGCTTGTTTTGTTTGTTGTTGTTGATACTATTTCTTCTGTCTGTGTGCTTAGTTTCATCTTTAGGTTAGTTACTTTGTATCGTCTTTGCATTGGCTAGCTAGGCTAGTCAAGGCGATCATTCTTTGTCCTGAGCCCTCTTGTTGGATCATTGGAGATAGTGTGAAGGTGATGAAGACAAGTTTTGCAATCGAGCTTTTGGGACTATTTTAAGTTTGATGCAGTTGGTTTATGATTACTGTAGTCTTTCTTAGTTAAGTCGTCAATCCTTTTGCAATCAGTTGACAATCAAGAAGATAAAACAGTTAGACAAACTACAGGTTTTCATGTTTCCTTCCTCTGCTAGTAATCATGTCTGATCTTTGAGAGCCTCAATTGACATGGCCTGACGCTTTAGAGAAGTTGCGGAGCGGGGCTAGTGGAGTTGAAGAAGGCTAAATTAGTCTGTCAGTACAATTTGTTGCACTGTGTCACTTTTCATGGTCTTGTAAGCTAGTGTGTAAACTTGTAATGTACCTCATTAGCGGGTAGAGGGTTTACTCTTGGTGTAATATATGTGAGGCCTTTGCCCAGTGAATGAATATTTTTCACCTTCGACAAAAAAAAAAGGAGACTAACTATCATAGTCCCCCATCAAAAGGGTACTCTTGACCAAACATGGTGTAAGCAACCATTTTAGTTCCTCAATGTGTGTGGACAGTACGTGGTGGGGCGTTTTCACTGTAGTTCTTAAATGTATTGAGATTATAAAATATCTTCGAATATATCTTCGGTTAGTCTGTTTGGTCCTGAATGTGTATTTAATTTGTTAATCAATTTGTTTCTCAAATGTTTCTTTTGTTAATCAGATTGGTTCCTGAAATTACTAACAAAAAATACATTCAAAAATGTTTTTAAAATTACATTCAGGGGACTATAACGATGATGTCTCACACATTTAAGATTCAGAGGCTAAAATGAATATTTACTCACCAAATATAAGAATTTATAGTAACAAAACAAACAAAATATGAAATTTGGATTCCTAGGCCGACTGTCTTAAACTCAAGAAAATATGAAGCGAGTGTTGTTAATTTGAGACTTTGGATCATTTGAAAGTTGAAAGTCGTTGTCTTTTCTTTAGTAGATAGTACTAGGTACTGTACATTTTTCACAGCTTTTGCGGATACCTTTAACCTTTTTTTTTTACTAAAATAGATATTCATTCATTTAAATCGGTAAATTACATCGATCAATGTCGCTAAAAACCGAAAAAGATGAATTTACGAACAAACTCACAACATCCAGGTTAATAGCCTTAAACGGCAAAATCAAAGTGCCTACAAATATGACAAAATCAAAGTGACTGGAATACTCATGCCTCTGGATCTTCAACGTTGATGCTAAAGTCTTCATTGAATCTGTAACTGATCGAAGCTGATATGCCAATTTGACCAAATGAACACCGCACTAAAATGGGAAACAATGCCGTACCAAGGCGAGGAAATCATAAAAAAACTAAAAACAACCAGATCTATGTAGAAAACCACTTATTTAGATAAAAACAGACAAAAAAACAGTGTTGATGGGTGATTTTAAGCCAAAAATGGCCTAAAACCACCTCCCTCCGGTGGCTGATGAAAGAAGACGAAGAGAGAACAAAGAACAGGTAGAGAGAGAACGGCGCTAGGTAGAGAGAAAACATTTAACCTTGATCAGCTCACTTTCATAAATTTGTTACTCCACTTATTCCTCGTTAATGGCTATTACCTCCGGTCTTATTTATAAGAAATAAAAGGTTTTTTTTCTTGGTCATAAATATAAGAAACAAATCATATTTTATTTTCAACCGCATAATTACATTTTTTCAGATTTACCGTTATTTACATTAATTACATTTCTTGCCATTAATTATCTCTCTCTTATTTATTACAACGGGTAATTTAAAAAAAATTAAAAAATATAATGTTATTAATTGATATTTATCCATTCCAATTCCCCTTTTACTTCTTGTAATTTTGTCCAATATTCCTTTTGTATAAGACAATTCTACCACTCACACCATATAAACGTTACAGTTAGTTTGTACCCTTGGTTGTCCATTCCAATGCTTTGTCGTCACGCAGTCCATATCGCCTTTCAAATCATTTTTTTTTTACTAAAAAAAATCATATTCTTTTTTTTACTAAAAAACAATCACATTCTTTTTTTTTATAAGCAATTTTTTTTTATTAATGGGAGTGTATATAAACAGCTCAATTTAATGTCTTATGACACCCAACGAATTAATACACCAGTCATAATAAACAAGCTTAATATATCTACCCTCTCTGTCATGAAAAAAAAATGTCTATCCTCCCTTCAAATAAACCACCCCCAAAAATAATATTTTTATTTGAGCGCTGAGTGTGTCACAATCAGCAGCAACTCCTTGAAAAACAATCTCATTCCGCATTAACCATATAGCACAAATGACAGCAAGCCACAATAACGTTTATATGGTGTGACTCCTCCTTGAAAAACAATTTCATTCCGCATTCATTTGACATTTTTTTTTTGAAATCCAGAAATTGACTTTTATTCAATATTTTGTAAGTGTTTATGTTTGTGCTATGGTAGATATTAAAAAATGATATTATTTAAGTTAATTAAATATAAAATATATTATTAATAATAAACACGTTATTATTGAATAAGAGCGAGAGGATGGAAAACACAAAAAATGCATCAACCATATTTATATTTAGACTTTGTTTGGTAAGGCCAAACCGCTAGCTTATAACAGATAAGCTCGTAGTTGAGGTTTGGAAACAACTAGCTTCTAGCGTTTTTTTCATAAGCTTATAGCGTTTTTCTAAGCGTTTGAGCTTATAGCTTATAACGCATCATTTTTCCTTTTGTTTTTACCCATGATATTTAATTGAATTTCTCATTTATCCTCTATTAAATAGAATAAAAAATATTGACCCTTACGTTCTCTCTCTTATTTATTAAAATGTCTTTTTATGTCATTTTATATTTAACATCTAGTTCAACCGCTAATATACTATCTATCTATTATATTATATAAAATAGAGTTTTACTACGGAGGACTATGCCAAATGTCAAAACCACATACATTCTTTTCCCGCCTAAAACAATTTTATTTATTTATTTCTTATTATTTTAATATCAATATTATTACAAAATCTCAAATTAATGAATGTTATCAAAAACATAATTATAACGGATGCGCGCTTCCGGACAGTTGCCGACCTACGACCGGATGTGCGCATCCGGTTAATTACTGTCGAGTGAGACCTTTTTCTTGGTCAAGTTATATGTTTGGGGTGAGGTCTAAAGCAAAGCAGTCTCACCACTGGGTCGGGCCTATAAGTGATTTTACAGTTATCAATAAATACAAATTCTTTGCAAAAAAAAAACACATATTAACTTTTGACTTATATAATTTTTTTTAAAATAATATATTTTTTATTGAAATAAATTTCTTATTAAAATTTCTTTATAGTAAGCCATTCGAAAAAAGATACAATATAATAAAAAAAGAATTGAATATAATAAATAAAAATATAAAGAAGAATACTTAATGAATGCTTGCGGATAAACTAAAAGGATATTTTTTTCTACCCATTAATTAATGAGGCGGGGCAAGTAGTATGGTGTCCATAACCGTGAGCCGTTAAATAAAATTAATAAAATACTAGTGTGTCTAACCCGTGTCGTGCACAGGTATACAAAAAATCTATATAAAATCGTTGTTTTTTTTAATTTAAAATATTTTCAAAATTTATGTGTTAAGGAATTAAATAATATGTTTAAACCTTGTGTTATAAATGTTTTTAGCAAATTGGTTGTAAGATCATAGTGATAATAGAGGAAAAAAAAGGTGAGAAATAGTAAGAAGAGAAAAAGAGTTGGGAATAACAATAGATTTAATGTAATCATTGATATTAGAGAAAGAGAAAGAAATGTGTTTGTTTCTCTTCCTTTGTTTAGCTTGATATAAATTAGGCTTAAATTTGGTCCCTCAGGTATCGGGATTGTTCGTTTTTGGTCACCCAAGTTTGATTTGTGCGAAATGGGTCTTCCGGGTATGACAATTGTGCAATTTTGGCCCCTCAGGTTCCAATTGTGTTATATTGGGACCAAAATCGCACAATTATAATATCTTGAGGACTCAATTTGCTCAATTAGAATTTGAGGGACTAAAATCATACAATCCCGATACGTGGGAGACCAAAAGTACAACTAAGCCTATAAAATAAGAACAGAGAAATAATATTATTTTTGCAAGGTCAAAAATGTCCTTGTACTAATTTAAAAAATTACTATTTAATTTTATTTAGTATAATTTGTTAATAAGTAATTGTTTTATTTTTAATTATATGAATTAAAAAATTATTTAAATTTCTTCATTAATTAGTTAAAAGGATTAAATAAAGACTCACTAATCTTTTCCACTTCCCCTAGTTATACCCATAATAGCTTAACTTAATTTAATTTTTCATTTTAAATTTGTTGATGAATTAATTTGTTAAAATCATAGCATGAGTAACGAACAGAAAAATCTAGACAACAACTTTGATTTGCCAGATTCATTGAGACTCCGCTCTTTTCCATTGAGACTCCACCCTTTTCGAGATCCATCTAATCCTACCTCCACATTCACCATCACCCAGCTTTGCTTTGCCAAGATTTTTCCACCAAAAACTCAAATCCCTCTCTCTTCCTTCACGTGTGTTGTTTCCCCGGACATTCTAATGGTCAAAGTATGAGGACCAATAATTTTCACCCACATTTTTGGTAAAAGATGACAGTGAAAATTTCTCGCTCGAGGTAGAAACAACATACATGACAACAAGTAATTTAGACACCTGTTGCAGTATCATCAGCAGCAAGTCCGTTACAAACAATACCTCAAGTATATCACAACCTATTATAGCAATTTCTAATGTTCTTAAAATTTAAATCTCGCTATATCTTTTCAACACGAAACTTTCTACAACCCATGCGGATTGCTACGTTGGAAACTTGTACTTAAGTTTCAATTATCAACATGAAAGATGATAGATAGAAGATTCACGAAGATGGAGAACACGACCTTCTGAAAAATTCAGGAATCCCACGAGAGAGTACAAAGGCTACTGTGAGCCAAAAAGCTAGGTCTTCAAACTTGACTGCAGATAGATTACAAAAAAGTTTCGTCTAAGGAAAAACAGAAATGTGCATAGTGTATGAAATTTAGTTATAAAACTATATGTTTTCGTATCAGCAACATAACTAAAACTTTATAAATATAGCCCACGAGGAGATACTATTGTTGGAGAAAAATAAAGCAAATATTTACAATCCAGTGAATATTTCCATAAGAGCATAATGGATCTAGCTAATTAGAAAATTAAGGAATTGGATTCTCAAAAATCAACAATTTTATACAAAATTCAGGTGCTTTTGTCTTATCATAATATGATCCACAAATTGTCTGTCAACAGCTACACACTTTCTGACACCTTGTGCTTACAGGATGTTTTTTCGAATTCACAATATATAGAAATAAAATGTCAGAGACAATCAGCAGTGAACATGCAAGAAACGAAATAAAATTAAAGAACATTCCATATGAAATCTCAAACAATAATTTCAAGGGAAAGAAGCTTATAAGACTTCATTATTACAATTTAGAGGATAATTCTAGTTCACTAATGCAGTTTTGGCTTTTAACATCGGTTATAAATAGCTTTTAACATCGGTTATGAAATCGTTGTTAATACGAGCGATATTAAAAGTATGAACTATTTACATCAGGTAATGAACCGATGTGAAAAACATTTTTTACATCGGTTCCTACAGAAACCGATGTTAAAAGTACGCTTTTAACATCGGTTTTCCACCTAAACCGTTGTTAAATGTACACTTTTTATATCGTTTTTTAAATAACCGATGTTAAAAATTACCTTTTCATATCCGTTTGTAAATAACCGATGTTAAAAGTTGCCTTTTAATATCAGTTTTTAAATAACCGATGTTAAAAGTGTACTTTTAACATCGGTTTTTAATAATAACCGATGTTAAAAGTTGCCTTTTAATATCAGTTTTTAAATAACCGATGTTAAAAGTTCCCTTTTCACATCAGTTTTTAAATAACCGATGTTAAAAGTTCCCTTTTCACATCGGTTTTTAAATAACCGATGTTAAAAGTACACTTTTTACATCTGTTATTTTAAGCAACCATGGCTAACTGTATTTTTTTTGATACCATACCAAACCAACATTGAAGATCCCCATTGCAATACTATACCAAACTAACACTAAACCATTTGATTAATGTATACAAAAAAATTAAACCATTTGATTAATGTAAGAGATGAAAATTGAAAGAAACGAGAATAGAAATTGGCCACTAAATGAATGAAACTATCTGAGAATTCTACTTCAAATTCAGACAAATGGGAGATAAAGAAGGTAGACTTTTTGGTCACTACCTGTCTTATATAACATACAATGGTTATGCATAAGAAAATGCATGTATGTACAAAGGTTGTAACATACAAAAGTTACACTTTTCTTTTCCCAATGCAAGTAGTTAACATGTCCTATTTCAATTTAAGAATTCCCAGGCATAAAGTATGATACAGACCTTTCTTTGCTACCTTCCACTGGATTGTTAGGGTTTGGATGTTTGTTCAGAGTTTTGCAACCTTTTAACCCCTTAAATGATGCACCACTTTCAGAAGCCTACGTAAAAATGCCAAAATGATTACTTTCACAAGGTTAAGCAGAAAGCGTAAGGAATTAATCTAATTAAAAAACCATGCATTGGAATAAATTTTAATTCATTCAAACAATTATTGAAAGAGAATTCTTTGTTAGTGGTTTGGCATCAGATGCTTAGTTTCAGTTCAGATATTCAGCAAACATAATAATACTAAATGTTAAAATAATATTTAAGCACAAATATAAAACCCCATTTAGGTCATTCCACAAGTGAGTCTTCATAGCTTTGCAAAACTTTACGGACTTATCACTTTTTGCAAAATATCAATCACATCTGTGATGTTGGCTACACAAGGAGAACAGAGAAAGACATTCATCACAATAAGCATATTGGTGAAGTTACAAGCATACATACACAATGTATGATTAAATCAAGATAACAGAACAAGGAGAAAACAATTAGAAATGGATAAGTTTAGGAACACTCTCCTCTGTCTCATAAGTTGTGATTCTATAACAGCAACCCCTATTGACATATTTCATTTAAATCATTTATTATAGAGATGCAATTAAAGATATTCAAGCATTTTCTAACCATTCTAATTTTCTTGTAATCTTAAAGTCGGTTGTGGAGATGCACAATTTCCTGACCAGTGTACATCCAGAAGGAGATATTCGTTCAGCTTTGCTAAGTGTCATTCAGGCCTTACATCATGCCAAGAATGGCATAGACATAGTTTCCAGGACTCCTGTATGTGCTTCTTCTTATCCTTGGTTTTGGCCAATATATGTAGCCAAAATATAGAAATTACTAGGAAGCTTTAAGTGGATATCATATGATAAAGTTTAGGTTTGATGGTTTCTGTTTAAAGCTTTAATATTTTATTTTTTTTTGTTGCACTGCACTGCACATATATTTTGTTACTGGTAGACTAAATAATGATTTTCTCTCTGAATTTGCAGATACACACACATTTTGCTCGACCAAACTGGTTCAACATATTTTCCAGATTGGCTCGTAAGCATGTAGGAGCAAAGATTGGTGAGAAAATATTAAGATTTTTTTATACTGAAATCCCTTACTTAGTATCTGATCTCAACTTTCTAATGTTATTTGATTTAATGATTGAAATTGACATATATAATTTACAAGTTAAAGCTTCACCCAAGCCCCTATAGGTTATCTTGCTTTTTCTAACTAAGAATGTGAATTTTCTTGTACAGGGTTTTTATTGTGGACCATCTAACTTAGCAAATGAATTGAAGCGGTTGTGCACCAAATTTTCCACCAAAACCACAACTAGATTTGTTTTCCACAAGGAAAATTATTAAACTTGTTTACGAAGGAATAATAGTCATTATACCAATTCCACAATTAGGAAAGCATAGTTACCTTGTAATCTTAAGCGATTTCCTTCTATTTTGCCAGAGAATCAGTAAATATATATATCGTGGTTCAAAGAATTGAAAAATGAAAGAATATAATTATTTCATTGGGATGAGTAGCCCTCAGGCTCTGTGGAGATTTTAAGTTTTATCCCATTTAAAGTTTACAAATCAAAAACCCGCAAATGGAAATCAAAGTAATATATCAGAAACTAAGAAAAATATAACCAAAATTAACATTGCAAGTCCCACCATCCTATATAATCAATGAAAAAAAACATGTAACGACCACCAAAGCATGAATATACTCGAATTCCACTACCCAATCGGAATTCACAGTAACCTCTAGTTATAACATTCAGAAAATTGGAAGGGAGGGGTTTTTTTACACACTCAATGCAAGCATAAAACGACAAAAACCAAGTCCATGTAGCCATACCTTAGAAGGACCACAATCTTCATCAAGAACGCTGAGAAAAGATTCGATATCCATGGCGAGCTTCTCGTCATCGCCATCGTCCCAGTCGTCCATAAACAGTGTCAGAAAGTCAAATCCCTCAATCGCCATGGTCGCCAAGAATTTGATAAGCTAAATCGCATCAAAACCCTAATTCGCTTTCTCCGAAGCCGTTTCCCCGAAACTAAAACCTCTGGCACCGATTCTCGAAATCGAAAAGAAATGCATTGAATCGCATTCTCAGCAAAAGCCTCTTGCTCTCTCTGTTTTGCCCTCTCTGCCTTGCTCTCCCTCGCACTCCCTCTCTGTCTCGCGTTCCCTTGTCCCTCTCTCTCGCTCTTACTTTCAGATCTCTCGATCTCTCATTCTACCTGCACCTTGCTTTCTCTCTCTCTTTGCTCCCACCTCTCAGTCACTCTCTCCCTCTCTCTCGAACAAGAGCCATGGAAGCATAAGAAACGACGATAGAGACGAGAAAGAAGAGAAGAAGTGCACAGACCGAACTGAGAGACATCCGTTTTACAATTTCTACCTCGATCCTAAAACCTTTTGTTTAGCATCGGTCCATAAAGCAACTGAAATGAAAACTTTTTTTAACATCGGTTTTTTTAATAACCGAGATAAAACTTTTGTTTTATTTACAAAAATGCCACCGCCTTGTTTTTTACATCTGTTGTGAAATAACCGATGTTAAAATCCGATATAAAAGCCTATTTCTGTACTAGTGGTTGGTCAATCACAACTGACAACTATATTATTGCTTAATTACTAAAAGATGAGTTACCGACAGCGCATGTTTTGGATGTGGCAAGCAACTTACAAGAAGGCCTTAATATATGAAAGCTACTAGTTAGCAAAAATACCTCATAAACTCAAAACTGTAGTACTTCATTGAAAACCAGCATATGTCATAAATTATATCTGCCCTTTGTATAGCAAATACAGCTCCTGGGATTTCCATTGCAACTAAATGGTGGAAGCAATCTTTAGAAATAGAGGTAAAAGTATGGTAGAACGGGTTCCAGCCAACTTAAACCGATATGCCCTTTAGGAGAAATATGTGTGCTTCATCCCTTTGATTCAAGCATCCAAAGCATTTCACTGTGAATGAAAAGCCATATTATAAAAAAGAAATAAACAAATAAATCTATGTCGTAAATAAATACGTGGTTCATACCTATACGAGTGAGTAGTCTAATTGAAAGTTGCCTTCGAACAAATTCCCATTTACGATTAATAATATGATTTAGAGACCTAGATTCTATGACTTCAGATGGAAGACAGTGCCAACACTTAATATCTTCTGCACTTGCATCCGTGCTATCATCTTCAGGACATCTAAGCGGGTTTTTCTAATCAGAATTATTTAAAACCTTTAAGGCTCTCATATACCGATCTTTGTCTTTGCCTCGGTAGAAAATTCCACTTTATATGGTGCAATTGGTATTTGATCTAAATCCCCAAGGTACTTGTGCAGATCAATTTCGAGCATGAGTTTACATTTTAAGCAACAAAATGTTTTCCTTCTCCCATCTTTTAAAATCTCTGAGCATATAGAAGTTCTAGTTTTGCTTTTTATTTGAATTCCCTTTCTTAATATCTGATTTCCTAGTAAATCACACCACGAAAATGCAAATCAATTTTATACCAATCAAAGAATGAAAACTTATCAATTGGGGGTAAAGGATATAACTCTACCTAAAAGGGAAGAGAAAGCCACCGTAAACAAAGGAAAATCAAATAATTCAGATGCCTTTTTCCCTCTGGCGAGATAATATTCAACCATATTTGCATGTCCAACTATTTCGTAGATAATTCCTAGCTGAAGATGGCCCTCGAGGAAACATTGTGCAACTTTCCATGGAGTTAGATACCCACTGTCTTTAAAGTCACTCCAATTACAATCCAAACGGAAAACTTGTTTGATACTGGTTATCTTCACTTCAAAACTATTATCCTCTTCAAAATTTAATTCAAAATTCTCCTTGAAGAGTTCGTTGAATAACTGAAAAGCTTCAGTTGCTTGTAAAAGAGCCTAAGTAAAAAAGACCAAAAAAAAAAAGATAAGATAAGTTTGGAAATAGTGTAAGCCCGAAGCCAAAAGAGGAGAGGATGGGCAGCCTTCCCTCCCCTTAATTTGTTTTGCTATTGAGAAAACAAGAACTGTGAACTTGTAAAGTGAGTAAAGTGTTATCTGAGGGCTTACTACTTGTTTCATCTTCAATTACTATATAATAATATCCATTAAATTGACAATGAATTTTTTTTTTGTTGAACATTGACAATGAATCCTAATACAACAAAAGAAACAAGCAAGGATTGGAATAAATTTGAATTATTTATAAATAAATAAAAAAGAATAAGCTTTACTTATATAATGAAAATAAAATTTCTTTCATGAAGGAAAAGTCAACCTGAATTGAAAGAAACTAAGAAAAATGCAATGCTTAAAATTTTTAAAGCTTTGCTTTTAAAGAATTGAAGTATGCTTGCTCAAATAGGTAGAAAATGGTTATAAAAAAAAGGTAGAAAGTGAGAAGGAGGAAATTGAAAATGTATTGTGCATAATCAAAGTCTAGAGACATTATACTTATTTACATTCTTATTTTTCATCTAAGCTTAGTTGTGTCCAACTATGTTTTCACCATTCACCCATCCAATGAAGAAATACCAGTTTTAGTTTAAAAGAAGAAAACCACGTAGTAGTGTTATTAAGTTAAACACCGAGTCCTATAAGAATTTAAATCGAAATCATTTACCTGAAGTATATGACCATTTGCAAGTAGTCTTTTACTCAGGTCATAGTATAGATATCCAGCAACAAATTTGGAATAGCTAGTGGTTACTGCTACCTAACCAAGGAAAAGATGACAAAGTAATTATTTTGAATAAAAAAAGAGAGTATAATAATTTCTATGTCAGAATGACTTACATCTGCGGAAGTGCATACAACTTCGTTTGCTATCTTACACAATTCACCATGTGTGATATCAATTGGAAAATTGATATCATCATCATGTGAACCTGTAAGTAAGAAAAGTAAGTTCTGTGCAAATCCAGTTATTGCAGAACTATTTCCTTTTAAGGCATTTATCCAAAATTTAATCTTCGAGTAACGATTGGACTTGATGAATGCTTCATCAATTGACGAAACACATAGGGCATGACTAAGTCTTCTAGATTGTCACAAGGAAGTCAATAATTCCTTAAGTTCCACTTTCTTCAATGCAAAAAAAATTTTCACCAGATAAAATATGTCATTGGAAAGTTCAATAAAACTCTGCAAAAAAGTTGTTGAAACCCAAATTATTATAAAACTAATTAGAAACTATAAAAAAAAACAAGACTTTTAAGATTAAAAACATACCTTGTCTTGAGATAAATCCAATATATTATACAACATGATTATTGCATTGTCAACTTCCTCCTCTTCAAATCTATCCACATTTTTCAACCACAATTCCAAAGCAGTCTTGACATCTTTAAAGATTTTCTGCTAATGTACAAACAAATATAACAAAAAGGAGATTATCAGAGAGTATTCTACTTAATAAGTAAAAATGACTTATACCTTTGAATTAGGTGTAAACTTCTTGGTGACAAAGTGCGCGTAGGCAATATGCCTCACACAACTGGTGATAAACGAGATTAGACCCGTCAGGAATGTCCTCCTGTTGAACTGGACATATTTTAAATTAAAAAGACGTATACCTCTTTGATATATAATGCTTTATAAATAGACATAAGAAACAAACAACTTACCATAATCAATATTGCTTCTAGAGATTTTGAATATAGTCCTTGAGACCGTCTATCCTTCTCAACATTGAACTTTTACCATTGCCGACTAAAATCTGTGCCTTTTGCATTTTTCTACAGCATGGGTGAAAAAAATTATGATTTCAGATCATGGACATGGTGTTTTGTTCAATATTTTGGTTTCTCTAATTTTATCATTGCACACTGTGTTTATTTTCAATTAATTTCTTTTTCTCTGAATTAAGTTTAAGTTCGTCTCATTATTTCAACAAAAGGAATCAAATTTCTTTTCAAATTTAAGTATGACCAGTGACCACTGACTTGTGCTGAAAACTTAACTTGATATCACAATCATAACAATATTTGACTACTAATTACTTCATATTGAAAAATAAAGTTCAGCTATAGCAAAATTTTCTAATATATATGTATATATATATATAGACAAACACACACATACATAGACACACACATATATTCATATATATTCCCTTTTTGTCACTCATCTTTTGCAGTTGTTTACACGAGTACTTGCTACTGTGTTAAAGCCCCTTTTTAATAGCAGTAACACCTATGTGAGTTTAAATGTTTGAATGATAGTAGTTGTTGGATTTATTATGCAAACAGAAAAATAAAAATAAATTTTTCTAGAGAAAGAAAAAAGAGCACTTAAGAAGGGTTTTTGTGGAACGGCAAAATTATTTATTAAAAGATAATTTTGTTTTTGAAAAGGAAATTATAAAGTATATTATTACGAACTCGGACACAGTGAGATCCTTTAAGCCAACAACAGAAACACATAAACAAAATCCCACAAACATACATCGATCACACCCATCCCACAAACTATTAATGATCAAAATAAAGCACACCTAAACACCTGTAATACCTAACCCAAACAAAATATCTAGAGAGACTTAATAATACTTGATTCTTTTCTCAAACTTTTTTGCCATTTTTAGCTTGACTTTATTTTGATATACAAATAAAAAAATTTATAAAATTACTAGATAATATACAAATAAATTAAAATAATTTTGAAATCATAGATAAACCTTTTTCTTAATGTAAAAATATGTTATATGTGAATGTAGTTTGTCAATAATAATAATAATAATAATAATAAATGTCAATTAAATTATTCTTGGACAAGTTTTTTTTGGCGCTATTCTGAGACAAGTTTTAAAACTAATAAAATGTGGAAGGAAATTTGCAAATATCAAAACAAGTTTACAATCTACAAAGGAATTTTCAAACTATAAACAACGTAACAATAAATAAATAAAATTAGCTAACATGAAAAGTGGAAATGAAGAAAGGAGGAGGAAAGTAGTATTGTGCAGAAGAATGGATGGACGGTGAGGCTATTATTAGAGAGTGAATTAATAATAAGATACCAAACATGTACAAGGCCTTGATTCACAACCAGAATAAAAAAAAAAAACAAACAGGATCACCACTAACTATCAGTAGCAACAAACCAAAGACTTATTTTTTCGGCCTAAGACAAAAATTGGAGAGCCCTGAGAGGACTCATTTTCCGCCAATAACAATTTCATTTATTTTAAATATTTAAATATCATTTTACTATATTTTAACATAAATGTTAAAAATTTAAATATTATAAAATTAGTGAATAATATATAAATAAAATAACATAATTTTAAAATTCATTGATATGTTTTTTCTTAATGTAAACAAATATGTTATATATAAACGTAATTTTTGTCAATAATAATAAAATAATATCAACTAAATGATTCTTATAGACAAATTAAAAAATTAATAAAAATGAGGAACGATTGTTTTTAAAATATCAAAACAAATTTTAAAATCCATAAACAAAATTCCAAAATATCAAAACAAAAAAGAATGAAAATAAGCTAACATAAAAATATCCTCAGTATTATATAATACTAACCTTAATCCCCCTATTTATTTATTTATTTATTTTTTTGAAAAAGCAAATGAATTTATTCAAACCAAAATAATGTCAGCACAAGAAGTGCCACAATTCATGGAGCACTCTACCCTTATCCTTTACATGACCAATCCAAGTACTTACTAAATCGAAGTGCTTAAGGGTAAACTATATAATTCCCTGCACATACGTAAATATAAGCAGCAAGTGTTATGTATTCCCCATCCTTAAAAACACTACCCTGAGACTCGATGCACCAGCCACAAACAATTAGCTCAGTACATAATCACCTCTCCACCCATGCTATTTCCAGCGATTGCCTATTCACATTAGGCATACCCAAGTAAATCTGTTGCACGATAGTCAAGCTTCTGATGCAATAAAGAAGGCCAAAAAAATGGTTCAACACTAGAGAAGGCATAACAACAACTAGGCAAACATTTATGTAGCATAAAACGTTAGGGTAGCTGTGTTGGTTTCAACAAAAAAAAAAAAAAAACACTAAAAGCACATACCCACAGCAGATATGCTAATGCTTGTTCTGTTATAGGGGCCTCTTGAATTTCTGTGTGTTGCAGAGAGAAAAATTAGAATGGACAAGAAGTAAAAGGGGAAGCAATAGACAACACTAAAAATCGGATCTTGTACCTGTTGGGTGAGTTTTTTTGTTTTTTTTTTTTTTTGTTTGGTAAGCCGAAAGGGGTGCCTGCAGACACAATACAACATAAAAACCATGACTTTTGAAATAGTGTGGTTGCTACATAAAGGAACGAAAAGCACATTGCTGTCAATCCAAAAATAATGGCCCTTCGGCCTGCCACAACATCAGGACTTCTCCCACTCACCAAAAATGTCAAAAACCGATGTTCAAGTGCCACATGATATGCTCCTGTGTGCTCAAATGTCTCAGACTCGAGCTCATTGAAATAAAATGTAGGTTGTTTGTGTTACAGGTTCTTCAAAAGGGACTGGGCCTGGAGGTACTATTGCCCTTCTTCCTGGAGCTGGCTATTGCTCGAATATAGCACTTTCCCCTATTTCACACTTGCACCCTTATCAGTTTGACAGTGTATATGTATAGAGAGAGGGAGAGATTCAGATGAGCTCTGACTATGGTTATGGTGTATGTATCTGTGTTCATTTCTCAAGAAAATGAGTAAGGAGAGAGAGTAAAATGAGTCGTCAGTTTTTGGCGAACCAGTGTTGGTGGCTTTTACGTTGTTGCAGGAAGAATGCCTAATGGAGGTACTATTCTTGGGTGTAGTCTAAGGTACACAAGTTAAAACTTTTGTACAAGTACAAGTCATTATTTCAGCCATTAGATATACAAAAAATTAAATTGACGGTCAAGATTAAAAATCTGGATAAGGGCACAATGGTCCCCCTCTCCCTCACTGCTGGGAAAAAAATGGACCAGATTTGTACATATCTGACTCTCGACAGACCAGATTTGTAGAGGAAAATGCTCATTATTTGATTAGGCTTTGTTCCGTGATTAAAAAACAATTTATTCATTTTCATCCAAAACTATTATAGATTGATAAAATATTTATATAAATCAACTAAGCTATATAACTTAAATATCTTCTTTACGGTTAATTTTCACCTTTTAAGTGTCTCTGTTTTAAATTTTATGTAGTTTAGAGTCAATTTTAGGAGGAAAAACAAGCCAAACAGTGGCGGGTTTAGGTTGTACAATATGGGGGCAATTGACCCCAGAAGATAAATATTTTTTGGTTAAATATATTTAATAAAAACAATTTTGCCCCCATAAAAAAATAAGTGTTGATTTCATAAGATAATTTTTTTTTTTTTTACATTAGTGGCTCAAATTGATTCTTGAGAGAAAATATAAGACATAATGGAATATTTCTACACACGCAAAATATATTAAAAATTTCAAATATTTAAAATAGACATGCAAACTAATATGATTAACAATTTTGAATAGACACCCAGATTAACATGATTAATACTGTAAATTACCTTACAGTAATAAAATTATTAATTACTTTTAATGATTATATATGTGTATATTCTATGAAAAAATAAATGATAGATATTCTTTAATAATTATGCAAACTATTGCTATTTTATCTTATAAATAAATATATAACTTAAAATATATTCAAATATATCAATAAATTATTCAATAGCATTATTTAATACGTAATTATGCAATAATATTAAAAGAACTCTAACACTTTTTCCCCATCTTAAAAACCATTTTCGGTTAGTATTTCTAGACCCATAACTGTAAATTTGATGTGGTCACGTCATCTTTGTTTAATGGTAACAGACAACAGATTTTCATGGCATGGTCACTGTAAATTTCTGGTTCATAAGACCCATTTTGCAATTATTAAAATTTAATACAAGGCTTTAAAACAAGTTGCCCACAGAAAATCCAAACCATCAAGTTATTTTATACATATATCTATGGCTGAGATAGCATTTGACCATCATAGTGACATTTTTTTAGAGCACTATGCTTAGACGAAACCTCCAACTAATTTCTTTCTCCGACTCATTTTCTCATCATAGTTGAAAAGTGTTTTGGATTCTCTTTTATTTGTTCACTTCTTCATAGTACCCTTAATTCTTTTCCCAAGAGATTGTTTCCTTGACTTTCCAAAATTTGACCCTTTTTCTTTAGCACAAAAGTATGCAAGCCTAATTAAGCACAAGAATAGTCAGACTCAATTTTTCTTGTGTTAAATTTTACATAGCCGAGAGTGTTTCTTTTTTTTTTTTTTTTTTTTTTTTGCAAAAGCAAAGGAAGATTTATTAAGAGAAGGGCATAGGTTCAAGTCAAGCCTAGTTGGCCAAAAAGTACAAAGAGTCTACTATCAAATTACAGTGAGACAATTATGAAGCATTACACATAATCCACAATATGCCATGAACTCCTAAATCATAAACCAAAGTCAGAGCACCAATAATCATAATAGCGATTCCTTTTTTTGCTGCTCCATACTGCCGACTTAGAAGATAAAGCCATCAATAAGCATATAAACATATATAACATTTACATGGCAGTGGCCCTTTCCTTTTCTCACATTCCATTACTATATTTTACAAGCCCACACCAAAAAATAATCAACAGCTTCACATTTTCTATAGTCTCGGTTCCACCCCAGCAGCTCACACCACAACGGAGACCGCGACCTTCTCCTGCTGTCAAAACTGCAACAGCTGTCAAAGTACACTTCATTCATCAAAATATGCCTATAAGGGTTCCCTTTCAGCACATGAATGTTTCACCCTTTTATGCAAAACTTTGTAAAGGAAAAAGGTTAAACGCAAACCAAGTTTTGAATAGCCGAAAGTGGAAGGCAAAACGACAAGTTTTGATACGTGAAACAAATTGAATTGCACAGTGCTATGCATTTTTTTTTTTGATCAGATCTGAGTTTTTGGTTACAATGAGTACTACTGAAGTTGCTGGTCAACCTACATGATCATTTAATTTTTGTACTCTTTCTTTTATTTCAAATTTTTAAAAATTAACTTTGTGGCTTAGTTATAATGAAATATTTTATTAGCGTATTTGTTCCATGATTGGTCGTGATTAAAATAAAAAAGGCAAATATTTCATTTTGCTTCAATTTTTTTAATAAAGTTTGACAAATATTAATGAGTATCACACTGGCTAGAGAATAAAAATGAAAGTAACTATTCATGAAAAAAAAATATTTTTCAAGTTATCAATTCATTACTCGCCAATGGTCCTTCTTGGAGGCCGATCTCGGCAATAGACCAAGTTATGCGTGGAGGAGCATTAGGAGCTCTCAGACATTACTAAAGGAAGGGCGTAGATAGGTGATTGGAGATGGAACAAATATCATGTTTTGGGGTGAGCCTTGGGTTCGTCATGAGCACATGCGCTACTTACCTATTCTTTCGGATCCCTCGCTGTTGGACTTGCGGATTAGTCATTTTATCTCTCAGGATAACAAGCGTTGGAATGAAGCATTTAATTAGGCAATACCTGACACATGAAGAGGCAGAGGCAGTGCTGTAGGTTCCTATTCTTCCATCTGTCAGGTTGGACCGTTTGATATGGGGATCGAAAAACAAAGGCTTATTCACAGTTAAATCTGATTACAAGCTATGCATGACAAAGTTGCTGCAACGGATCATTTAAGGGTCCCAGTAGAGTGGAATTTAATCTGGAAGTTGCGGGTTCCACCGAAAGTGAAGAGCTTCGCTTGTAGGCTGTGCAGAGGGTGTGCTCCAACTACAATCCTACTTCAATCTAAGCGAGTTGGTTGTCGACCTAACTACGTAATCTGCGACCTTGACTAGGAGACCAAGTGGCATGCCTTTTTTGTTTGTCCTAACAGCGTGGAATGTTGGCACACTGCTAATTTGTGGCACACCATTGATCAGCTCATGCCTAATTGTCAGTCCGTGGCAGAGTTAGTGTTCCGAGTCCTATCAAATGGACTTTGCTATGATATTGTGGAGCTTATGGTTGAAGAGAAACGAGAAACTTTGGAATGCAAAGACAGAAACGGTTGTTGATGTTCTATATCGTGCCAAGATGTTCCTTGATGACTGGCTTCATGCTAGGGAGAGAAACAAGGTGAGCACACAGCCTTCTATAGGACCCCCAAAGTGGTCCAAGCCGCCACCCGAGAGCATCAAGTTTAATATTGACGTTGCGTTCTTTGCTCAACAGAATCTTACTAGCTATGGGTTATGTCTTCGGGATGAGTCATGATTTTTCTTGGAGGCTAAAACTGATTGTTTTGGCCCGTGTCTCCCAGTGAGCGAACGGGAAGCCATGGCTCTTCTCGTTGCGCTCCAATGGATGTCAGATATTGGTTTGGATCATATAATTTTCGAGCTTGACGCTAAAGTAGTGGTGGATAGTGTCAACAATAATGGTGAGGATGTGTCAGAGTTTGGTTCCATAATTACCACTTGTAGAGAAGCCCTCCTAAGTAGACAAAATTGCTTAGTGATTTTTGTAAAGCGGCAAGTTAATATCACATGTAGATTTATAGTGTTAAATTGGATATTTGCTTGGTGAATGAAGAGAACTGAAAGTAATTTTATGCTTAAATTGTATAATTTAATGTATTCACTTGATCCCGTTCTAGCATTTGTGCATTGGAAGCGCTGTTTCCTGACAAAGAAGATTCTAAAAGCTATATCTTGGGCCACATTAATTCAAATGAGATTATCTTAGTCTTGTTGAAAAGATAGAAGAATTATCTACAACTTTGATGAAAAAATCAAGATCTGAATCGATCTCTAAGCTGGGGTGATTTGTGTTATACGTTGATAAAGTGATGCTGTCCAGCCTGACACCTGTTCGTTGTTTTAATCATATCTTGAGTTTTAGGTGTCCAAATGAGATGAAAACAGTGCCATTGGAAAGCTAAGACCCATAGCTTCACTCTATGAAGATACCTTGAGCTAATTCAAATTTTACAGAGGTCAAAAAATGCAACACAACATGAAAGAACAGGTGCAGAGGCACGCCTCAAGCGTGGCCAAGAGCTTCTGGAGCACTTTTTCTATGTCCGCTTTGTTTGTGAGCATGTGAAGAGCGGCCAAGCGCATGTGGGGCACTTCTGTTATGCTAATTTGTTTAAAAACACGGCTTTTTGTTATTTTGGGGCATTCTTTACTATTTCAAAGACCTAAAACGTCGTGGGGCTTGTCAAGGGGTGCTATGGTTTCATTATCCACCAACTTCAAAGAGGATTCAAGCTTGAGAACAAGGATTTGAGTCTCCAATGGAGTGGTTCTCTATCTTTTATTAAGTTTTTTGGTTTGGTTCCTTATTCTCTATGAGTAACTAAACTTTTTTAGGCTAGGGTTAGATGAATCTTGTTGAAACTCTTATGTAATTGGTTCTTTTATATTAAAGCAAGTTAATTTCATGTTAATTGAACTTCCAATCTCTATGCTTAATTTTTTTCAATACTTGGCCGCTATTGTAATTGATTTAGGGTTTTTCATCACAATTGGGAAATTGGGTGAAGAACTTGAACTGAGTTGGATAGTCATAATCATGATGAGTATAGGAATATAACTTTGTGATTATGTGTTCTTATGAATCACTACTCTTATTGTTTAACCTAATTATAAATCACCTAAGGGATTAGGGGTTTTAGTTAGAGTAAAGGGTTTATGAGGCAAGGGATTGTCCTTAAACTAATTTAGTTGATTCAAACTTCAAATTGTATGAAATTGCTTGAGTTTATGTTGAACTAATTGTATGAGAGTGGATACAAGAGGATTCAACCCCTAGTTGATTTCAATCATTTGAATTTAAATAGTTGTTATTGTTTTTGTTATCGTTACAAATACAGAATTTGTTCTCATTCAAAATAGATACCAAGTTTGTTAAGTTAAATAATCGATCACAATCCTCGTGGAGGCGATACTCTACTTTCACTTTATTACTTGTACAATTCGGTACACTTGCCGAAATTCTTACCAGCAGACAAAATTGCTCAGTGATTTTTGTAAAGCGGCAAGTTAATACTGTTGCTCATGCACTAGCAAGGGCGGCTGTATTTATGCCTTGCTGCTATAGTTTTAATTTTGTTCCTGATTGTGTTGCATCTATTGTTGCTAACGAAACGATATAAGCTTATTTTTTTCAATAAAAAAAAATTACCCGTCACAAAAATATATATCAATGCATTAAACATTGATTAATAAATTAATCAATTTGCCAAAAGCCATTGCCACTTCCTTTATAGCTTTAATCCCAAATCAGATAACCTGCAATCCCTCAAGGAGTTCATCCCCATTTCATTGATCAGTTGCTTATATAAAATCATTGCAAAAATCTTAGCGTTTAGACTCAAGGTTGTGTTGAGCAGGATTATTTCTCCTTGTCAGATTGCTTTCTTGCCCCGGAGACAAATGTTGGATGGTTTGTTGATTGCTAATGAAATGGTTGATTTGGCGAAACAGCGGAAAGATAAATGCTTACTCTTAAAAGTTGATTTTAAAAAAGCATATGACTCTGTTGATTGGGGCTTCCTGGAATATATGTTGACTCGGATGGGATTTTCCCCACAATGGAGGGAGTTGGATAAAAGCTTGCATATGGTCCACCACAATGTCAGTTTTAATAAATGGCAAGGAGACCCATTGGCCCCCTTTCTTTATCTTATTGTAGCGGAAGGCTTAGCCGGGCTGGTGCATAAGGCAGTGGATTTGGGTGCTCTCACGGAATATAAGGCCTATCAAGAAGTATCATTTCCAATTTTACAATATGCAGATGGTACAATACTTATGTGTGAGCCAACTTGGAGGAACTTATGGTGTTTAAAATCAATTTTGAGAGGCTTTGAACTTATTTCAGGCCTTAAAATTAATTTTTTCAAAAGTAATCTATTTACTATCAATGTTGATGACAAGTTAATGAATGCAGCGGCTACATTCCTATCATGTAGGGTGAGCACAATTCCTTTCAAGTTCTTGGGGTTCCGGTGGGTACAAATCCAAGAAGGAAGTCTACTTGGTCACCAGTGATTAAGCTGATGCAAAAAAGATTAGCCTCATGGAAACAAACTCACCTATCGATTGGAGGCAGAGTTGCTCTTTTAAACTATGTATTGACTACTCTTCCTGTCTGTTTTTTTTTCTCTTTCTACAAAGCCCCAAAAAAGATGATTCATTCACTAACCAACATACAAATGAATTTCTTATGGGGCTGCAATTCTGATGCTAAGAAGATATGTTGGGTCAGTTGGAGGAAAGTATGTGAACCCAAACCAATGGGAGGTCTGGGAGTGAAAGATCTGGAACTTTTTAATGCTAGTCTTCTTGCAAAATGGAAGTGGCGTTGTATGAATTTGTTGACACAAAAGTACAGTCCCTTACACAATGTGATCTTGGATCATGGCCCACTAAGGAGAAATTATTCTATCTGGTGGAGAGATTTAATTGCTCTTTAGGCATTGGAGGGGAGGTAAAATTTTGGGAACACAAATGGTTGGGGAATGGCTTACTTATGACAAATTTCCCAATGTTATTTCAATTGGCTCTACAGAAAAATATCATTGTTGTAGAATGTGGTACTAGGGTGGATGAAAATTAGATTTGGAAGCAGGATTGGTCCCAAAGTGGCAGCCATCTGAGTTGGGTATGATGCAAGAATTGGAAACTCTATTGCAAGGAGTTCAACCGAATTTGACAGCAGCAGATAAGTGGTTTTGGAAGCATACTCTGTCAAAGGAATTTACAATAAAATCAGCATATCAACAGCAGGTGTTGCATGAAAACAATTTTGTGATTAACCACCAGCTAACAAAAGTCTTCAAGGGCGTATGGAGATCTCTAATACCTTCAAAGGAAGCTGTTTTGGTTTGGAGAATTATGCTTAATAGATTGCCTACAAGGTCAGCTTTTGCTGCAGCGAGGAGTTAGTTTGCCTAACTACAATTCTTCATGTGTGTTTTGCTTTCAACAAGAGGAAACAGTAAGCCATTTATTATTTGTGTGCCCTTTTTCATATCATGTACGGAGTTCTATTTATTCTTGGGTTGTTGGATCTGATAGGGTCTGGCATTGTGATGGAACATCAAATTTTATTCAACATGGTTTATTATATTTAGGGACAGTAAAGAAATCAGTCCGACATTTAATTTGGTGTGCAGTGGTTTGGAGTTTGTGGTCATTACGGAATAATATATTGTTTACGGATGCTGTTGTTGTACACTTAGAAGTGGTGACAAAAATTAACATGGTATCATGGGGTTGGTTTATTGCTAAAGCAGAGAGGAATTCAGGGTGGACATATTCTGATTGGTGTATGAGTCTAATAAGTTGTTTACAGTCAATTAAGTGACTTCTTGTTATTGTGTATGGTGGGATGTATATCTTAGGATGGAGTACTTTTGTAAATTTGTACTCCATGGTTGTTGTACTCTTTTTCCTCTCTTAGTCTTTTTCCCAATGGATTTTGGCTTGGGGAGGTTTTAATGAGGCACTTCCATGTAGTTACGGCTCATATGACGTGGAATAAGATTTAAAAAATAGAAGCTCAAATTATGCCACTATAATAGGCTAAGCTAAGTTTAATAGCTGATCGAAAGTGGAAGGCAAAAAGACAAGTTTGTATATGGAAGAGAATAAAAAGTGAGTTTCCTGTGTATAGAACCTTTGTCCCCCTAAAAATTCCTTTTGCAAACAATATAACTTCAACAAAAAATTTGTCAAAAAAAGAAAAAATTTCAACAAAAAAAAGGCTCCATGGATAATTTTCACTACAACAAATTCTAAAAAAGATGGCGCTCCTTTAAGCAGCGCTTAAAATAAAAAACGCTATTTTATGTCATACGTAAACAATAAACAGCGCTTACTAACTAAGCGCTACTGTTTAGTACATATAATAAACAGCTTAGTCCTTTAAGCTACTGTTTTATCTTTAAATAATAAAAAGCAGCGGCACATTAAGCAGTAGCTTCAAAACATGAAGCGCTGTTTTTGACCATAGGAACAATAAGCGCTTCATAGTAGGGAAGCGCTGTTTTTGGTGTTAGAATAAGCGCTTTTAGACCTAAGCGCTGTTTTTTTCTTATTAATAAGCGGCGCTTTCTTACTAAGCTACTGTTTTGGTCGGTTTATTAAATATATGTATTTCCCTCCTCTCTCATTTCGCATCCGTAAGCACTTGTTTCTCTCGTCACAACTCTCTTCGCAAACTCCCACCGCTGCCGCTTCCATCTCTACCATCATCGCCGCCCCTCAACGAGATCGTGCTTCAAAGCCGGAGATCGTGAGCTCGCCCAAAGCTCAAACCGAAGCTCGCCCAAAAGCGGAAACCGAGCTCGTGGCTGCCCTCCAAAAGCTGAAATCCGAGGTCGCCCAAAGCGGAAACCGAAGCTCGTCCGACGCGTCCTCAAACACTGAAATCTGAGCTCGCCCAAAACTCGTCCGTCAGTCCTCCATCCGAGCTCGTCTGTCGCCCTCAAAACCTGAAATTGAAGCTCGCCCAAAACTCGTCAGTAGTCCTCCATCCGAGCAAAGGCTGGGCGGCGCTCGTCCTCCGCCCTCCCCGCCTCCATCTCCAAACTCCTATTTGCGTCCATTTCCAGTGTATGGCCATGTCTCCATTTTGTATCTCGATTCCACGTTGGTTTCTGTTGTTGGTGGTTCGTTAGTTTTTTGTCTCTGTTCGATTTTGTTCACTGTTGACCAGTTTGGAATCAGAAGGGTTTGATTTTGTTTGATTTTGTTCACTGTTGTCCAGAGATAAATTAGAAGTGTTAAAGATGCTTGGAATCAGTTTGTTAAAATGTACAGTTAGTAAATATATATGCATATCAGATGGGAATCAATGGAAAATGACCAATGAATTTTGTTGTGGAACCTGATTTTGGGTTTTTTGTTTTGAACAATGAATTTTGGAATGTTCGGGGTATTGTATATATTTTGGAATGTCCATATTTTAGGGGAGACTCTGCCAAAATTTTGTTAGAATTTTGATCTAGTCTGTGTGTTGATTTTAAGAGCAGTGATAGTTTTAGTCTTGCTTTATTTAAATGGGGTTTTTCTGTTGTTTTACCTCTCAATCCATAGGTAAAATATGGATCGAAAGTGGATGTCTGCCAATCGTTTGTCGAAGGAATATAAGGATGGAGTGAAAGATTTTATTGGGTTTGTAGTTGGGCATACAACAGACCATAGTAGAATCATATGTCCTTGTTTAAGTTGTTGTTATACAAACAAAATTAGTGTTCGGGAATTGGAATGGCATTTAGTGAGCAATGGGATTGATCAAACTTATACCTGTTGGACAAAGCACGGTGAGACAAGAGGTGAATCTTCTAATATGGGGAATAGTGGGAGATATGCGTCAGAGGACACCGCTACAAATACATATGATGGTGACCGTTTTGAAGATATGTTAAATGCGGTTGAAGAAGATCTTCGTGATTGTCCTCAAATGTTTGAGAAGTTGATGAGTGATGCGGAGAAGCCGTTATATGAGGGTTGTACTAAATTCACAAGATTGTCGGCAATGTTAAAGTTGTTTAACTTGAAGTCGGGCAATGGATGGACTGATAAGAGTTTTACGGACTTACTCACACTGTTGAAAGATATGTTGCCTAATGATAATGTGCTTCCTAGTAGGACATATGAGGCTAAACAAATGTTACGCTCTATTGGCATGAGCTATGAGAAGATACATGCTTGTCGTAACGATTGCATTTTATTTCGTAATGAATATGCATCGTTAAAGTCGTGTCCAAAATGTGAAGCCTCACGGTATAAGAAGGAAAATTCGACTCAGAGAAGGTATTGTGGTATTTTCCCATAATTCCCAGATTCAGCGTATGTACCGTAGTTGAAGATGCAAAAACCCGACATGGCATGAGGATGAAAGGATTCAAGATGGCAAGCTACGACCCTACAGATTCTCCTCAATGGAAAAAATTGATATTGATTATCCCGATTTTGGGAATGAACCAAGAAACTTACGACTTGCATTGTTCATCGATGGATTTAACCCACATGGTGTTCAAAGTAGCTCTCACAAAGACATGGCCTGTGATTTTGGTGATTTATAACCTACCTCCATGCCTATGCATGAAGCGAAAATATATGATGTTGTCTTTGTTAATTTCGGGCGAAACAACCAGGAAATGATATCGATGTATATTTGGCTCCTTTAATTGAAGATTTGAAGCAAATGTGGGAGACAAAGTGGTGGTGTATGATAGGTATAGAGAAGAAAGTTTCACCTTGAGGGCTATGATTTTCGGCACAATTAATGATTTTCCAAAGATATGGTAATCTGTCGGGATATAGTACCAAAGGTCACAGTGCATGCCCTATATGTGAAGATAAGATGATTGGATTCGGTTGGAACATGGTAGGAAGAATGTCTTTCTTGGGCATCGCAGATTTTTGCATCCAAATCATCATTATCGGTCATGGAGAAAGGCATTCAATGGGAATACGTAAGAACGGAGAGCTCCTTTGCCTCTGACGGTACACAACTGTTAGAAAAAGTAAAAGATTTGAATATTAAATTCGGTAAACCTTTGCAGAGACCTTGCCACACGAGGGTGGAAGAAAAGGTCGATTTTCTTTGAGTTGCCATATTGGAAATCATTATACGTAAGACATTTCGTTGATGTGATGCATGTTGAAAAAATATTTTTGATAGTCTCGGTGGTACCTTACTTAATGTGCCCGGAAGACTAAAGATGGCATCAATGCAAGGCTGGACTTGGTTAGTATGGGATTGAGACGAGAGTTGGGACCCAGAAAGAAAGGGAAACGTCGTACATATCTACCTCTGGCCGCTCCTACTCTATCTAAAAAGAGAAAAGAGATTTTTGTAAGTTTCTTGATGGAGTTAAGGTTCCGTAGGGTACTCTTCAAACATTAAGAACCTCAGATCGATGAAAGATCTCAAGTTAAAGGGTCTAAAGTCTCATGATTGTCATGTTCTCATGGAGAATTTGCTACCCATAGCTATACGATCTATTTTGCACGACAAAGTGCGGAATACCTTAAGTAAACTTTGTTTCTTCTTTAAGGCAATTTGTAGTAAAGTGATTGACCTGGAAAGTTGCCACCTTTGCAAAAAGAAATTATTACTGACTTTGTGTGAGCTTGAGATGTATTTCCGCCTTCATTCTTTGACATAATGATTCATCCGAGTTCATCCGTTAGGGAGACACAATTGTGTGGGCCAGCTTATATGAGATGGATGTACCGTTTGAGCGTTACATGAAGATATTAAAAGGGTATGTGAAAAATCGATCACGACTGCAGGGTTGTATTGTTGAACGGTATATAGTCGAAGAAGTCATGAATTCTCACGAGTATGTATCCGATATTGAACATTCTATAGGGCCGCGGTCTCGTCACACAGGGGAAGAAGTGCAGGGGAGGGATTCTTGGACTTGAAATATTGACTATATCAAGGAAAGAATGGGAACAAGCACACTTATATGTTTTACTTAATGCCGATGAAGTTGAGTCATATGTTGTAAAACACAAGGACATACTCAAGAGCTTGTACCCAAATAAGAGTCAAAATTGGTTAACAACAGAACACAATCGGTGTTTTATAAAATGGTTGAAAGAATACATTTCTGCAGAGTTTACTGCAAATCCTAGCTCAGTTTCGTAAAGATTGAGATGGTTAGCTAAAGGTCCAGATATACATGTTAGTTCTTACAGGTTATCTCATTAATGGGTACACTTTTATACAAAAGAACATGATGATCGGAGGAGAATACAAAATAGTGGAGTTGACTCTTGTAGTGAAGCTATGCATATATCAAGTGCTAAAGATAGAAATCCCATATATGCGAATATGTCATACTGGGTCATTGAACGATATGGGAGTTGGATTACAAGATGTTTCGAGTGCCTGTGTTCCAATGCAAGTGGGTTGATAATAACAACGGTGTACAAATGGATGAGTTGGGGTTCATGCGGGTGAATTTTAATAAGTTGGGATATAAGGATGAGCCCTTTATTTTAGCATCGCAAGCTCAACAAGTGTTCTATGTCACCGATCCAATTGATATGAATTGGTCCATTGTTCTATTGAATAACAAAAAAATTGTTAATGAGATTGATGATGAAGCACATGAATATGTTGACATTGAGGATGACCCTTTCTTCGGGACATCACAATCATTGTTTGGGGCAAGTACACATATAGAGGATGATGTGTATATTAGAAATGATCATAATGAAGGGCTTTGGATCAATCCATTATTTCATAAGGGATGCGCAAATTTGAATAAAACGAGAAAAAGGAAAAGAGTTGCTTAAATGTACATGTATGTAGTGAATGCTATTTAATTTTTATTAATTTATTGATCAATTAAATGTGTATACATTGATTTCTTTATTAATTTTTATTAATAACTTATGTGTATAATTTTTTCAGGTAAATGGCATCTGAAAGTGATGATAGTGCTCCCGAGGCCCCCCAAAAGGGGACGGCGTCCCGTGGACCGACTTTTAAGAAGAAACTCATCCGTGAGAGGAGTAAAGGAGTTGCAAAACGTGTGGTAAGATACTTGTCGATTAAATTTGTACACTAATACTATTTTTTTTAGTTGAGTATCTAAATTTGTACACTAATCCAAAGCCAAGGATGTAGGTATCTCCAACATCCAAAGCCAAGGACAAAGGCAAGGGCAAGCTGCCTATAGCTAGCAAGAGTGTTGGCAAGCAGCCAACAAATGGGTCATTCACATCTCCAGTGAAGAAGGTCATGGTATCTCAGCCTCCTACAGCTCCTGCTACAGATTTTACAATTTATCTTAGAGTCCATATGGCAACAAAGATGGAGGCAGCAGATACCATTAAAGTACCAATGGATGAATCAATTTTGGGTTATGAGCACGACCTAAGAGCTGGTGTTGATGGTGCACTTCAAGAAATTCTTAATGACAACATATGGTTAAGTGAAACTGTTATTAGTGTATATCTCAGTGCATCGTGACAAATTTTAAAGTATCCAATGATTTTTATTTTTTCACACTAAATATTTATGTTATTGTTAATGCATTAATTTGTATGCATGTTTTAATTTAAGGTACTTGTATCAAGAGATATTGATCCCACAAGAACAAACTCAAAGGTTTGTATTTTTGTGCCCACAACGGACACATATGGGATCATGGAATGTCGACATGTCTGAGTATGTCATTCACCGCTGACATTAGCAAATCCTCGACTTTGAGACTTTGTTTTTGTCACCTTGCAACGTAGTGTAAGTCATTTAATTTAATCAATATTACTAAATTTATTGAAATGTGTTTACTTTCTTATATTTTTTTGTCCAACATTTTGGTTATTGTTAGCGATTAACTTGAATCAAAACGTTGTGTACTATCTTGATCCATTGCGTACATATCAACATGCAAAACAATGAAAGAGAAGTACAATCAAGAAGTGTGTATAAATCATAGATATGTATATATATATATATATATGTATGCAATTTCTTAAACGTTTAAGTTACTTGTAATATTGAAGTGTTTATTTGTTTATGTTTGGCCTACGTGACATCTTGTGCTGGCTGGCTGGTATTTGTTTAAGTTACAGGTGTTTTATAAATTTTTGGAGGTCCATATGTTAGGTGAGAGTCTGCCAAAATTTTGTTAGAAATTTGATATATATAGCCATGTGTCCATATTAAATGATTTTGTTTGATTTTGCACTTAGGGCAATCCTACTTTATCGAAGAAACAAGTCTCGATTTTCTAAATTTACTCCACCTAAATGGATACCGATAAAGGTATTTATATCAAATTTTTTATGCAATTATTCAAATTACCAAAAATAAAAACAATTAATTTCATATTTTTGGTTTTATAGTGTCCTCGCCAACCGAACTCTGATGATTGTGGCCGATATGTTTTAAAGTTTCTCAAGGATATTGTCGTTCACAATCAAACGTAAATTCCAACAGAGGTATGTTTGTAACAATTTCAAAGTTTATATAATTTTTTTCTTTACGCATACCATTTGAATGCTTATGTTCAATTCTAACTTCATTTAATTTTTATTTCAAAAGATTATCACGATTGTCAATTCGACACATACACTGATCATCACAGAACTCAAAGAAGAGTGGTGTCGATATTTTACTACAAATTTTATCATTTATAAGCAGATAGAAGAAGATTAATATTAATGTTTACGTGAGTTTTTGTTAAATTTGGTTTTTTTAGTTTAGCATACTTGAATTGGAAAGGTTCACATGAAATTAGGAATAAAATTCCTTTTTATGTTGGCTAATATTTTATATATTTTATGTTGGTCATTGGTATGATATGTTATGTTTCTGGTGTATTTTTTATATTTTGGAATGTCCATATTTTAAGGAAAACTCGCCAAAATTTTGTTAGAATTTTGACTTTGTATGCATGTTTAGTTGCAATGATGTAAGAAAAAGATATTACATTTAGGTAGGATTTGTAGCATGACATGTGCAATATTTTAGTGATCTATTCTCAGTATAATTGTAAATTTGACTATGAAATATATTGTTCTTTATTTATGTTAATGTAAGGATATGTAGGAATTTATGAAAAAATTACATTATAATGTTAAATTTTGATGTTGGGGAATGTTGATGACAATTTTGATTGCATTTTGTGTTATCACTATCATGCAAATGTATATAATGTAAATGTGAGAGAACTAAATTTAATAAAAAAGAGAATAAACAATGGCTCAATAATAAGGCCGCTATCAGATAAAAAGACACGCTTCTAAAAGGAAGCCGCTTAATTATACAAAATAAGCTTCAATAATGAAGCTACTGTTTATTGTCTATACACAAACAAACGCTCATTATTGAAGCGTTATTGTCGAACAATAAACAGCTTCCTAATTGAAGCTGCTTATTGTCCATTTTCAGCAGCGCTTCATAAACGCTGTTTTTTTGAAATACAATCAGCAGCGGCTTAATTTTCAGCGCTTTTAAGCGCTGTTTTAAGCTAAAAATAAGCGCTGTTTATTGCCAATACTTGTTGTAGTGTTTATATTTTGAATTTCAAAGAAATGCAATTTTTTTTTCAAAAACAAAAAATTATTGTTATATACACACAATTATATTAACAGATGAGAGGGAGGGGAAGAGAGAAAGAGTATTTATTGATAAATAATTTTAGTGAGTAAGGAGTACAAGAAAAACTACCCGAATATAAGATAAATAAAAAATTACATTAAAATCATTCAATTTTTTTTGATAGCAAAAGCGTGTATTGATGTATAGAGAGTACAAGGAGTATTATAACCCATACAATCGACATAGTATACACGGCGGAAGATTCCAAAAAGGAACCACGACCCAAACAACACAAAAGCTATAACACCAATAAAACAAAAATACCAGTAATGCTTCTACCTACATATACACCCAAACAGACCTGCAAACCACTCATAGTATAGGCATACAGTGGGCTTTCCCCTGATCAAGATTCAAATGAAGTATCTTTTAGAGAAATTACAGCAAAACCAAAACAATATTTATACTCTCTTAGGCATACATTGGGCTCTCTCATGGTTAGAATTCAAATGAAGTACCTTTTATTGGAAAAAATTTATAATAATAGGAAAGTATTAAGGGTACTCTAACTCATTACAAGAGATAAAAAATGGGGAGCCAATGAAACCACGCTCACATCAAAACCAAGGTAATCAGATAATCTACAAAAGGTTAGCTCCTACCCATACACCAAATAGGATCAACAAACAACTCATATAATAAACATGGATGTGAATTACCCCAGACCAAAAACTACTCCAAGATAAGGAACTAATGCAGTCGACCGTGTGTGCAAAGTTAGGCACTAATAAACCCCAATTTTGTCTATTTTTATGGGATGTTTTGAGTATTAAATCATGTCATTTTGTGTCATTTAAAGTATAAAAGTACTCATTTATGCCCCATTCCCCATAATTATCACAAGGACAACACTCGGAGTGAAAAACGCAAAAACAAAGCTAACATTGGCAAGATTTAAGTATTTTTGATGATTCTGGGCATTCAGTACAGCCTGAAATACAGTCATACAGTGAGCATTCCGCATCGAATGAGCATCGATCATTTGCTGATGGACGATGTCATATTCTTTCTATACGATGCCCACCACCAGATGCATCCATTTGAAGAGATTTCCTGGTACTCGGGTTGGATCAGGTGCGGAAGCAGGATTAGGCACCCACCATTTGAAGAGATTTTCGGGTACTGCTTCAGTATGGATTCGTGCAGAACATCCCACGAGATCCATATGTATCAGCATCGACCCTTATGACTCGGCCAGAGATAGATGTTGCATACAAGGACTATCAGGAGTATTTGTTGGAGGAGGAGTTCTGCGGTGTTCGCATCACTCGCTCGTGGGATTATGCTCAGGACTACATGGCATGGTATTTGGCGATGTCGCATCCATACTTACTACCTTCGGCTGAGGGGACCCATTGAGACCGCCTATTGCAGAGGCATCCATGACCAATGCAGAGCCTGCAACTGACATGTCAGAGGACTGATCTTGCAGATATCGGTATGAGATGGTAAGTAAGCCTTAACTTATATTATTTGAAACACTAAATGCCATTGTTTATAATTTTTACTCTAATTTTTGCAGGAGAAGTTGGAGATTCTTAGGGGCATGCTAGAGGGCATGATGATCAGAGGGGAGGTATTGGAGGGGACCCCAACCTGGGAGAATGCACGGAGTATGCTCCAAGTGATCGACGCGCCTTGGGCCTATCAGGGGCGAGGGGGATGAGGTCACAGTCGACGCAGTGACCTCTTTCATCATTAGGAAATATTTTATTGTATAACACTTTAGCCTTGTAATGTATTATATTTTATCAGTTGTTGGATGAATATTTTATCATTTTATTTAAAAAAACTGTCTAAACCACACAACCGACACTTTCAACTTATTTGTAATATTTTCTAAGTTTGCTGTATTTTTAATGTGTTGTTTTCGATTAATAGTGTTTTAATGGTGAAAATTCCTAATTTATTTTGTGTCCAATATCCTCCGAATGCGCGCTTCTGGAGAGCTGCCAACCTACGACCGGATGCATGCATCCGGTTAATTACTGTCGAGTGAGCTCTTTTTCTTGGTCAAGTTATATGTTTGGGGCGAGGTCTAAAGCAAAGCAGTCTCACCATTGGGTCGGGCCTACAAGTGATTTTGCATTTATCAATAAATATAAATTCTTTGCCAAAAAAACACAAATTAACTTTTGACTTATATAATTTTTTAAAAAAATAATATATTTTTTATACAATGCAAAGGTCAGTTTTTAAATTGTAAACAAATGGACATTCTTACAATTATTTTTAGCTTTGTTCTCATTTAGTGATTTAATTTCATTTAAATAAATAAAAGAAAGTAAAATGTATAAAGAAATTCAAACGGTCAAAGCACGGTTGCACTGGGACATTACAAATACAATGCAGCTCCACTGGGAATAATATAAAATAGGAAAAAAACTTGTTTTAGTCCCTGTAATTTGGGTGAATTCCACTTTTAGTCCTTGTAAAAAATTTTTTCCCAGATTCCATCCCTGTAATTTGAGATTCGTCTAGTTTAGATCCCTCCACGACTACCAATGCCATTGGCAATTTTAGATGACGTGGCATGCCAAAATGGCCAGTTGGCAGCTGACTCACTAATTAAATTAATTAAATAATTAATTTATTTATATTTTAAATAACTAATTGAATAAATTAGTTATTAATTAATAAACAAAATCAGACCTCCCACCACCACCACCACTGCTTCTCTCTCCCCGACTCACCACCACCACCACCACCACTGTCAACCAATTCCAGTAGCACTTAATAGTTCTATATTTAAATAAAAAAATCAGTTGCTTTCTTTCCATTAAAGATTTGAGATTTTTAAAAGGAATATGAAAAAAAGGGGGAAATAGAGACGAAGTATCTGACCCAAAAGAAAAAAAAAGAAGTAAAGTAACCTGATTATCCGTGTTGCAGCAAGAGTGGGGAAGAATATTCGACTCTCTTTCTTCCATAGGTTTCTTCCATAACAAAATATTGTTGCTGAACCACAATCAATGAGTCGACCACAAAAAAATTAATTTGAAAAGGGTTAAATTGAAAATGGAAATGGGTTGGGTATGAACCATTCACTCAATGGCATAACTGATTTGGGGGCAGGGCAGGCGATTGATGTGATTGACGGAGTCAAGTCGTGCATGGTGAAGGCTTCGTGATACACAAGCACGAAGCTGGTAAGATAGAGAGATGGATTCGCGATTGGGTGCGACTGTTCGCTGCTTTTTCATAGTCTCACACGTAAGAGATTCAAGGAGGGGGCTTGCGGAGGTTCACTGGTGCGAAAGGGGGATGGTTTACTGGAGAGAAGGCGAAGGATTATCAGTTTATTTATTTAATTAATAATTAATGTGTTCAATTAATTATTTAAAAAATAAATTAATTAATTATTTAATTATTTTAATTAGTGAGTCAGCTGCCAACTGGCCATTTTGGCATGCCACGTCATCTAAAATTGTCACGCTGACATTGACTGGTCAGGGAAGGGACCGAAACTAGACAAATCTCAAATTACAGGAATGAAATCTGGAAAAATAAAATTTACAGGGACTAAAAGTGGAATTCACCCAAATTACAAGGACTAAAACATGATTTTTCCCTATAAAATATAAAAAAACTATGAGACTCTACTAGCTTGAACTCGGGAGCTTCATCCCATATACCTGCGCCATAACCATTTTTCCGGTGGAGGCTAATATCAATGTTTAGTTTATAAAGTAAATAAACTTCTGGTTGAGGCCTTTCTCTATAAAGAAAATATTCTTTTGGGTTTGGCCTAAAGAAAATATGTGTGGCCATTGTGAGCATAGATATAAGTATAAATTTGAGGAATTTCTTTTGAAAAAAGATTATTAGATTCATTAAATTTTTTTTAAAAAAATAATAGAAAGATCATAATGAAGCAATGAATGTATAATTATACACGTGCAATTGACTTTTAAAGTATAGAAAATAAAATATAAAAAAAACCCGATTTTTGTACGGCATTAATGGTTTCAAATATGTCTTATTAAAATTTCTTTATAGTAAGCCGCTCGAAAAAGATACAATATAATAAAAAAAAGAATTGAATATAATAAAAATATAAAGAAGAATACTTTATGAATGCTTGCGCATAAATAAATGGATACTATTTTTTCTACCCATTAATTAATTAGGCGGGGCGAGTATCATGTGTCCATAGCCATAAGCCGTTAAATAAAATTAATATAATATTGCATAATACCACATATATCCAATTTCGTAGGTTTTAGTGTGCATTCCATCCATCGAGCAATTCATAAAAAAGGTTATATTTTTGTCTCAAATCGATTTATTTATTTTTAAATACTATAATTTCATTGAAAAGAGAACAAACATTGATTGCTCGATGTCACCAAATGATGCATGTTTATAATGATGCTGATTGCTTATAACAGGGTCTCTTCTTTTCCATTGGGATAGCTCTTCAATTGATTGCTTATAGTGATGCTGATTGGGCTGCGTGTCCTAACACGCGGCGATCTGTCACCGAATGATGCATGTTTCTTGTGGTACAGAACCAGTAAAGAAAACGGAGAGAACTCTGTTTAAATGAAAACACACTTAATTCATATGAAACTTGGATGATGTTACGATGAAATGGAAACAACTATTTATACTAAAAGGAAGGGATACTATGGGCATTAAAATAAAAACGAAAATAAATTAAAATAATAAAAGTTGGTGGTGCAAGTTGGTGGTGCAAGTTGGCAAGTTGTAGGTGGCTACAAGTTGGTTGCAAGTTGATGCTCAAGTTGTTGCTCAATGGTCTTGGGCCATAGAAGTTAGGCCTAGATCATCTAGAAGTTGGGCCTGGATCATCTTGGTTCTTCGTTGATCTCATGGAAAAGTAAGAAGCAAGCAAGAGTATCTAAATCATCTACTGAATCGGAGTATCGTGCCATATCTACTGCAGGTTCGGAAATAATTTGGCTTCTTGGTCTTTTGGCTGAACGTGGGTCTCCTCAAACAAAACTAACATCTCTCTATGCTAACAATACAAGTGTCATTCAGATTGTTGCAAATCCGGTTTTCCATAAGCATACTAAGCATATTGAAATCGATTGTCATTCTATTTGTGAAGCCTATGATGACCATGTTACATCCATCCCTCACATCAGTACTCAGCTTCAGGTTGCAGATATTTTGACCAAAGCTATTCCTTGTCCCCACCATCAGTTTCTTGTTAGCAAATTGATGCTTTTTGGCCAGCCGCATCAATTTGAGGGGGGATGTGAATCAGGAATTAATCTGTCTCCTTAATTGTAATTTTTAGCTTTCCTAGAATAGGCTAGACAAATTAGGAATTGATTTGTTCTCCTTAATTGTAATTATTAGCAGTAATTACCCGTAAATATTGTACTCATTATTTATAGAGGAAATAACAAAGCAGAAGGTATCAAACCTAAATTCCTGACAATTGACACCATTTTCCTTTTGCATTAAGCTTTCAGGGAAGGAATTGTAGAAAATCAATGGTTTCAAAGCTCCCCAAGAGACTCTGAAGCATTATGAATTGTTGCAGGGTTATCAACAATCTATTGATCAATGCTGCAATGTCTGAGCATGTGCCAGCCAGAGCAGATGACTTTCTCCCTGTGCTCATGTATGTTACCATCAAGACAAGCCCCACTTGGTAATAAGTCATTCTGCTGATTGTTAGTCATAGTAGTTTTTGTATACTGTGACCATTTTTTCGGTTTATAAAGAGCATGAGCATGCTTGGTTTCCACTATTATTATTTTTATTTGTTTGTAAAATTTAAACAAAGTCCAAATGGATCAGTAGAAGTTCAGAACCACTCGATAAATACTAGAATGTTTAGCTGGAACAATAGCTCGTCCTCCACTAACTTGATTCTGGATAATTCATGCCTGAGCCATACTTAAAAGGCTATATTGAGAGAATTAATTAAGTAATAGCATAGTGTATCAAAAATAGGAATGCATTGTAATTTCAATGATTTTAGGTTACTACCCTTGGATCATTTGATACTAATTCCTTCCTTTTGGTTTGTCAATTTCAGGCCAATCCTCCAATGTTGCATTCTTACCTCAAATTCATCAGGTTGTACAGAAGACAGGCAATACTCATCTCAAAAGCTGAATGTTAGTTCACAAATCAGTATCAGCCAAGACATTTATAATTAACCTAAATGCTAAATCCCTTTCAATGGATGAAACCAAATTTGAGGAGTGCATGCAAGAAGCCAAATTGGCTAAGAAAGTCACAAGTGAATTACCCTCTACATGTCAAATAAAACAGTAAGAGAAGAACGAGTGCAGTTTTTCAAATAAAGTGCATAACAAATTTGATACCGGAGGTTAGTTTTAACTTGTTTTCCAAACAATTGAAGTCATTTGCACCCAATTACTGTTGTTAGGACACGTTCAGGTAAACAACTTAATTAATGGCTTATTTAATAAACTATTTTAAGGAATCTAATATGCGCTTATTTATAAGCTATTCGGGAAAGTTTAGTTGTGTCATAAGTTATTTTTATAAGTATATGTAGATAAGTTATTTTTGTAAGTATATATAGATAATTATTTCATGAGATAAACCTAAATAAACTCTTCAAAATACTCTGATAGCGAGTCACTTGTATTGCGGTAGTTAGCTTGTTATCTGCTTCTGATGTTTCCAACCCTTACCACAGTCACTTGTTAACACCTTGCAGTTTTTCAAGTTTTGCAACATGGATAAAATTTTCCATACATGGAAGCAAAGAGCAAAGATCTAGCAATGGGAGATGTGGACATATTATTACATCACTACAAGGATTTAGTTGCTAAGTACACAATCTTGTGCAAAGCTATCAATTGTCTTTCAATGACAGAGAAAGAACCACTGCTTCATCAGCTAGAAATGCAAGGAGCAGAAAGTCTGCTTTCACAGCACCATGGAATCAACACAAACACAAATGATCAACCTACCCTACACCAAGATAAATCACAATAGGAAACAAGAATGCATATGTGTGTGTGTATATTTGTGCTATTACTTTTGTGGTACACTATATATGCTTAGACTCAAGTAAGATTTAGTACTTCCACCCAAAACCTTGAGACTTTGCATGATTTTTCTTTCTTCTATCTCTCTCTCCCCCCTCCCTCTCTTCTTTCACTATCTCTCTCTCTCTCCCCCTCTCCCTCTTTTTCTCTGAGTACCATTTTCATGTTTCCAATTTTCAGCGCCTCCCTCACCCCTCTATGTGTCTATCCTTTTTCTTTCTAATAATAATAACATCAATGTGTGGACAGCTATATGTTTTGTCCTCATTATTTTTTCCTCTAACGTGAATGCTTGTGTGCAATGCTAGCTAATTTGGTATTTTTTTTAAAAGAAAAGAAATTGCTCAGGGTAATTAGAATTTTAAAAAGAGCGCAATTTAAAAATTGTAATTATAATAGTGTGTTTGACTCGTGCAATGCACGGGTATACATCGTCTTTTTAACAATTAAAAATAAAAAATTATTAACATATATGATGTAATATATATTTCTTTTTTTTTGGGTATTTGATGTAATATATTTTCTAACGTTTGAACATTATCACTCTAGTGGGTGGACTCGTGCCATGCACGAGAATTATGCTCATTTTTAAGATTTCGATAAAAAATATGTAATTTTTTTTCAGATTTATGCTTTTCAAATTTTGTGAGAAATTATAAACCAAAATTTGTTAGAAAATTATTTTGTACGGACGATCAATCAGAAAAAGTGTTAACCCGTGTGATGCACTCTGCACGTGTTTATAAAAATTAGAAAATAAAAACTAGAATTAACATATATGTGTGTGTAATGCCTATTCAATATTCAATATTTTATATTATCACAAAATATTAATATATGGCTCGTGTTAAGCACGATGTATACTTAAAAAATTCAAAAGAAGTGTATCTAAAGTGTACATCAAAAGTTCAAAAAGAATTTATTTTCAAAAATTATTAAAAAATATTTCAATTTTGTAAAGAGAAATATAATAAATTTAAATAGGAATTCATTAAATTTCTAGAAAATTATTCAAACAATATAAGAGAAACTTTTGGTAAGAATTATAATATGAATTATAGAGTCTTCCGAAGAGATGTTGAAAGAAAATTACTTTATAATAACAAATGGAGATGGATAATAAAATTTTTCATACAATTTCTATTTTCATGAAATATAAATTTTTACCAATATATCTATTAACTAATAGTTGAAATTTACCCAATAATTGGAAATGTCAAACTTTTTTAGGAATTTAAAATAAAAAAACAAAAACAAAATATAATTTATATAAAAGTCTTATTAGTTTGATAGAACAATGGCTAGTACTACACATATATAGCCTATATTAAAAAATAAAAAATATGCATAAAAAATTATATTGATGTGTGATTTTTTTTAAAAATATTCATCAATTGTAATTTGGATATTAATTCTTTTTTATGTAAAACGTTTAATCTCATTACGATATAATTTTCTCCTATTACTTAAATATTAATATAATATTCATGTAATATATATTTCTTTTTTTGGGTATTTGACGTTTGCAACATTATCACTCTAGTGGGTGGACTCGTGCCATGCACGAGAATTATGCTCATTTTTAAGATTTCGATAAAAAATATGTAATTTTTTTCAGCTTTATGCTTTTCAAATTTTGTGAGAAATTATAAACCAAAATTTGTTAAAAAATTATTTTGTATGGACGATCAATCAGAAAAAGTGTTAACCCGTGTGATGCACTGTGCACGTGTTTATAAAAATTAGGAAATAAAAATTAGAATTAACATATATGTGTGTGTAATGCCTATTCAATATTCAATATTTTATATTATCACAAAATATTAATATATGGCTCGTGTTAAGCACGATGTATACTTAAAAAATTCATAAGAAATGTATCTAAAGTGTACATCAAAAGTTCAAAAAGTATTTATTTTCAAAAATTATTAAAAAATATTTCAATTTTGTAAAGAGAAATATAATAAATTTAAATAGGAATTCATTAAATTTCTAGAAAATTATTCAAACAATATAAGAGAAACTTCTGGTAAGAATTATAATATGAATTATAGAGTCTTCCGAAGAGAAGTTGAAAGAAAATTACTTTATAATAACCAATGGAGATGGATAATAAAATTTTTCATACAGTTTCTATTTTCATGAAATATAAATTTTTACCAATATATCTATTAACTAATAGTTGAAATTTACCCATTAATTGGAAATGTCAAACTTTTTTAGGAATTTAAAATTAAAAAACAAAAACAAAATATAATTTATATAAAAGTCTTATTAGTTTGATAGAACAATGGCTAGTACTACACATATATAGCCTATATTAAAAAATAAAAAATATGCATAAAAAATTATATTGATGTGTAATTTTTTTTAAATATTCATCCATTGTAATTTGGATATTAATTCTTTTTTATGTAAAATGTTTAATCTCATTACGATATAATTTTCTCCTATTACTTAAATATTAATATAATTTTCATGTAAATATCAGTGTGTTTTTTTATGTAAAATATTCATTGCTCCCTTGTATATTTTTACTATTAGCCTATCATGTGTTGAGATTTACTATTCATTGCACAGGTTACCCTAAAATTATAATTTACAACATTCATTAGAAAGCAAACTCTAATAGAAAATAAGAATAAGAAATAAAATTAAATAATATCTAGTATAAAAGTCATATTCAATATTTTATATTAAATTAAATTTTAGTAAAAATGTATCTAAAGTACGATGGTTTGTGCTCTGCACGATATATAATAAAAAGTGCAAAATTTTTATTAAAAATTTATATTAACATGTAATTTCAATTTAATTTTTTTTTGTATGGATATATTAAGATATTCATTTATATTAGTTTAGATATTAATGTTCTTTCTTGTACACCGTCCAATTTCCTTATGATATAGTAGTACTATTTTCTGTAAAACTTAAATATTAATAGATTTTTATGTAGATATTAATATGTTTTCTCATAAAATATTCATATACATGTGGTATATCTATACTCTTATTTTATCGTTTTTTTATTTATAACTTGTATGGTTTAGATATTAATTTGATTTTCATGTAAACATTTCATTCCTATATAATGAAAGTATATATATCTAAATATTAATACATTTTCACAAAAATATTTCATCTATGTGTAAAATATATCTATCTCTTACCATCGATATATTAATATATTTTTTTTATTTTGAATAAGTTGTTCATTTAATTTCTATCTCTTTGAGATATAAATATCTACAAATATCAATATCCATCCATAGTTGAAATTTACTCATTCAATATTGAAAATACAAACTCTAAATAAGAATTTAAATTAAATATAACTTAGGTAAAGGTCTTAATCAGTTCTTCTTCTTCTTCTTTATTTTTTTTTTGCTAATATAAGAGCAATTATTCATTATTTTGTATTACATTAAATTTTAATAACAATGTGTATATTGTATGATGGTCGTGCTCCACACTATGTATAGTAAAAATATAAAACTTGGTCTTAAAAAAATTATATTAATATGTAAATTCTATTAAAATATACTTTATATTAATATGTAAATTCATAAAATGTTCATTCATAGTAATTTAAATCTTAATATTCTTTCATGTAAAATGTTAAATCTCCTTATGATATAATTTTGACTACATAATTTAAATTTAAATATTAATATATCTCCATGTTGTTAAATATTCACGCGGTACATCTTTATTCTTAATTCCATGTAGTTAAATATTCACGCGGTATATGTTTATTCTTAATTTATATTTTTTTGTACTTATGATTACTCTTATGGCTTAGATACTAATTGGATTAGGTAGTAATTTATTCCTATGTAGTTTATACATTTATATCTAAATCTTAATACATTTTTACGAAAATATTTCATCTGTGTAAAATATAGGTATCTCATTTGATCTATATATTAATTGATATAAATATTTGTCACTAATAATATTAATATTCACCCATAGATATTTACTCCATTCATTAGAAAAGCAAACTTTATAATTAGAAATAATAATATGAATTAAAGTTAAAAATAACTTACAAAATTAGTTGAAAAACATAACTTTCCCACTCATGAATACCAATGATTGAAAAAAGGCTACACTAAATTACAAATAAGTTTTGTCTTCCAGATTGAAAAAAGTCTTTCAAAGTAGATTTGTAATCCTATAATCCGTAGAGCATTTGAAACTTGTCTCTGTATAGATATAAAGTAGACGTAGCTGCACACAATGTGTTTGAAGGTCGTGCTAAATATCTTGATAATATTTAGAGCAAAATAAGATGATAAAATTCACAGTAGGATCATTTCTTATCTGATATGATGAACAGAGAGTACCAAGTACTACAAACGCAAATTGTGAAAGGAAAAAAAAAAAAAACAATATCAGAATATGCTAAGCTTGATAAGAGGGTAACAGTTATAACCTTGCTCAGCTTATTGGCCTGCTCTGTTAATCCCACCAAGAACTTTACATGCCTCAGAATGCACTGAATCCACCCTTAATGAATAAATTTTGACTCCAGCCTCAAGAGTGCAGCTTGCCCGCCCAGATAAAATTTTAATGAACACTTATAGTATACACATACAACTTTGCTTGTTCACCCTTTTAAGTTAGTCCAATCCATAATCAAAGAAGTAATGTTATTGTTACATAATCTAGTGGTGGAGTCATTGCATATGGAATATGCATTTGTAATTGTTGCGGATTGCATCACACATTGCAAGAAAATTCTATACAACAATCATGTTATAAATTATAAATCTGCATCATATCAAAACATCTGAACCTAAAAATAAAAACAACATAAATTAAAGCATACATACCTTTTGAAATTTAGTCTCCACGTCATCTTCTTCTTCCGCCTTAACTGATCTTCTTGCTTCTATGCTCCCAAAAGAAGACTGGTACACGAAATCCCTGCCATCAAGTGAAAAATGTGATCTTAGCTCTTCTTTGAGCAGCGACATCTAGCACTATCTGTGTCATAATACGCAATTGGTTTGCGTGAAATCATCACCAATGCCGATATCATCTTGGATTCTTGCAAAGGGTCAACCACACTCGTCACCTATAAAATGGAAGAAGATTTTATGAGCAAAATCATCATAAACAGATTTAAGACATAATTGTGAGCATTACATCCTTCCAATACCTTCAGAAATAATATAAAATGCTTAATGTTTTTGTTCCTAACCTCCATTTTCAATGGATTGTTTGCCCATGGATGATTCACACAATGGTCGCGAAGCTCATGTTGTTGTAGAAGCAAAATGATCTTTTCAATTGCCTGTTCAAATGAGCATCATGCATGCAGCACATCAAAAAATGAAGAACATGAGTATCAATATATAATAATTGCAACACTAAATCCACTCCAATATGTAATAAATTTGTCTTCAGTATATAAAAGCAATGAAAAATCAAGATATATAATACGGTATATAAAAATGAAAATAAAAAACTGAGATAAGAACTTGTTACTCACAATGTAAATGAATCCAATACACAATGACATAGCATTAGATAGGTGAAGACAAAGCTGTTTGAAAAATCAAAGAGCTCAGGCGGCTCAGGCGTTGAAACAATAAATTCAAAACCACTGCATTAGAGAAGATACAGGGTTTGTTAATGATTGCTCCAAATCAAACTTTCCAAACATACGATACCTAATTCAAATTTAAAAAATCCAAAAATAGAACTTTTCAAAGTTCTCCCAAACAGAATGGTAAAAAGATCAAGCGACATAATAGGTTCGGCTTGTTCCCTGCATGTGTTTATCTGTCAGACAATAGGAAACAAACACAGACAGATTAATTGATCAATCACATTCCATTGGGGGTGCCTTTGTGCCTCAAAACAAATTACTACATAGAAGAAATAAAAGAATCACAGCAAGAGTTGGAAGGAAGGGGAGGTAGCATGTAAAGATCGGAAACTAAGAGGTCGGAATTGTACAGTAACAACAACATTCTCCTTGGCCTTGTTGACGTCAGACACATAGGTAGTGGCTTCGGGGGAGACAGACGACAAAGTTGTTGGTCTTCCGACGGGTTTCGAGGCAATCGTTGTCCACTTCCATGACAGGAGCGGCGAGACGGTGGCGAAGGCTCTTTGGGAAAAGCAAGTTAGGCGGCGAGGAAGGGCATTGACAGAGAAGAAGAGATAAGAGTAAGAACTTTAAGGTTTGAGAGAGAGAGAGAGAGAGAGATTAATTGAGAATGAGAGACAAAGAGAGGCCTAATTTTTCTTCAATCTCCATTAATGTAATAGCGAATGAGTAGGTAAGAATCAATTGAAATTTCAGACCAAAAAGGAATAATTTCTTGCGGAAGAGGTGTACTCTCTCTCTTCTTTGTGTACACTGTACAGGTTATTAATTTTCATTTTTTATGGTATTAACTTTTCATTTTTGTTATTTGCTCTAAATGCTGATTGAAAAATTTCTTTTACATTAATCCATAATTTGAATTTCAATTTTGTAGGCTAATTATCCTTGTCATGTCTAATTAATGCTGATTATTTTTACTCTATAATTTGAATTTCATAAACCTATTAGTATTATTTTTAATTCATTTGATAGTTTTCAAAATTACAGCTAAATTTATTACGTTTATATTTTTTTGTCGACATTTATGTTGTTTTTATGTGGTGATAAATGTTATTGATGTGAATTTTATTTTAAGTCAGTTTTTTCAATATAATTCCGTATTATGTTTTTTTTATTTCATTGGACATTAATTTGGTAAAATTTAAATTGATCATGTGCGCTTAGTTTCCTATTCTGAAGAGGCAGTACACATGTTCATTGATTCCTTATATAGATTTGAGGGGAAATGAATATTATTGTGACACGTGAGAAAATCTCGGAGGGAAATTATTACGTGAAGCCACATGAGATAAATTCATTTGAACAGTTCATTGTGAGGAATCCATTTGGAACATTCCTATTTGGAAAATATTTGTGATTGTATATTATATAGATATAGATTATTATTCACGTTTTATATTTATTATATTCCCATAAAAAAGTGTTCAACCGAAATATACCTTGTCCTGATTTAATTTTAATTTTTTATTTATTTATTGTTTATTAATGATGTGTCAACTGTTTATGCTTATTTTGTAAAACATGTTGGACATAGAAATGCCATTTCATTGATCCATGTTATTTGTTTTTTAAACACATCATCGAGATTCCTTAATTAAGATGACACATAAACATTATTAATTGCTAATTCCCTAAGAAGATGCCATGTGGAGAATAATCAATGAGATTATTCTCATTTATATATTATAGAGAATAAAGATTTGTCATTATTATAATATATATGTACTTGTCATACTATGATTATTGAACTTACCCAAAAAAAAATACTATGATTATTGTTCCTTTCAAAAATAAAATACTATGGTTATTGTTGCATATGATTAATCTTAGGATTACATTGGAGCTATTAATGATACATATATTCCAAAGATCGGTGAGAGAAAAGATGTAAGTAGTTATCGTGAATCGTCATACAAATATATAATAAAATGTATTAAAAACTTGTAACTTTGATTTGGAACTCATGTAATGCTCCTAGTGGGTGGGAGGGTTTGGCTCATGACTTGACAATTGAGTGATATTTTGACAAGGAATAATGGACTTAAAGTGCCCCAAAGTAAGCACTTATTTTTTTAAATAAAAAGATAAATTTTTTTACTTTTCATCCTAATTTTATATGTATTGTATAAGTAATTACGTAAATATTTCTCTGGATTGTGGATTTCTAATCAAGGCAACTTTTAGCACCATTTCGAGGCATGCGATATCATTTTTAAAAGGGGATGGGAAAAGTGGATATATTATTATTTCAAGAAGCACTAATGGTCATGTTATAATCGTCTCCTATGAGATTTGAACCATGTCTTTTGGGGGTTACAAGGCCAAGCTCCTACCACCAAGCTAACACCCCATAGACGAGGCATGCGATATCATTTACAAGATTTTGCAGGAAATGGTAATGACTCTCAAAATGAAAATGAATTGTTCAATCCCCGTCATGCATCCTTAAGGAATGTGATTGAAAGGATAAGGATATTTTATATTTTTAAATCGCGGTTCACAATTTTTAAGTCAATGCCTCCGTTTCTATTTAAGACACAAGCAAAACTTATGTTAGCATGTGTAGCTGCATAACTTTCATCGCAAAGAATGTCGCTCGATGAATTTTCGCTTGAACTGTAGGCGAATCTTCATCTTAGCATTGCCGCTAATCGAAGACCATAATTTTGAACCTCGTTGTTCAAACTCAGAGCAGGAATGAGAAGATGTTAACGCATGGAGGGCTAGTATACTTTGGATATGTGGAGAAATGCTACTTAGGAGGACTTGAAGTTAATCAATTAGCTAGTAGCAATTAAAATATTGAAAAAAAATGTATTGATTTTACTTTTCTTTGACCAAATACTTCATTTTTTTATTATCTTTTCCATCGATTCTTATAATTTTGAATGTTTGTTAAAAATTTATGAAGTCCTTTCAAATCTCATAAATCTATAAAGTCATTTCAAATCTTATAAATTCTACTGATATGAATCAATTAAAATATAAACTACAAAATCTTGATAATCTTTTAAAATCTTGAATGTCATTATATTTCTGCATAGTCTTTTAAAATCCACAAGTCTTTTTTATCACAAAAAAATCTTTTAAAATCTCAATCCAATACACCCCCGTAGGGTTCTGTATTGTGATCCAGTGGTGGCACCAGTAGCTGTGAGAGAGATTAGCAGAAGATTTTGATCAGGTTGCCAAACATGTATTGAATTTTCTTCAAGTACATGTCTGAAAAACCAAATAATAATTGTACTAATGTGTAAATTAACAGACTATTTCATAAATTAAAAAGACTCGGTTGTTTTCATTGTAGTATTAAAACTTTCTGTACTACTACCTCCGGTACTTTTAAAAAGAAACAAAAAGGCATAATTTTTTGGTCCTTAATATAAGAAGCATAGACATATTTTTAGTTGTATTAATTGCTAACTTCCTTTTATACCCCTAGTTTATTATGCATATTAATTAGACGCTCACCAATTTCTCGTGCAAGTGGTACAGTTTTTTTTGCATGAGAAACACCAAAAGACACCATATTCAACTATTTAGTACTTAGGGTATTTTTGGAATAACATTTAAATTTAAATGACTTAAATGATTTTTGTTGGCCTTGATGAATTTGTCATACGTATATTATAAAGACCACTAGATATCTCATTCTGAGATTAGTATCATAAAACTAAAACAAGCAAAATAAATAAATAAAAAAAGCTTCAATGGTTAAGAAGCTTTACATGAAAATAGCAAGTCCTTTTCACTAAGTTCAACAATCTATTATAATATATAAAAATATATAAAAATAGAGCCACAAAATAGTTAATTGACACCTAATCTCGTCTTATGCCATATAATTCTATTTTTGCCATGTCATTAAAATACTGAGGTATCAACATGAAAAACACATCTATCCCTTTCTTCTCTGGACCTCTTTCAATTGCACATCTCTCACTTTCACTCCTTTCATTTCCACCTAAAACGGTAATATTAAAATATCATAACTCCTATTAAATATTAAAATTCATAAATCCCTTTTTGACAAAACTTCTATTCTTATGTTGGTAAGCATATTTTTCTCGATACTTATTTTTTTTAGAACCTTATTATTATTTTGATATAACTTTTCTATTCTTATCAAGATGCCTTTTCTATTATTTTAATACAATTTTTCAAACTTTTTCAAAATCTACACAAAAACAAAACCACCACCAAACCAAAATATACATATTTTAGACTCACCCACAAACACAACCTTCCTTAATCTAAAAAAAAAAAACCTCAAAATAAAATTAACCATAATGAAGACTATTTTGTACAAATTCTAAACTGGGTTAAAAATATAAACAATTAATAAAAATGATTGTATCAATATCAAAAGCTCTCATTGAATAATACTGACAAAAATGTATTGTACATTTAAATTTACCAATTTTAAAACACTCATCTTTTAATTATCTTTTTTTTTCTTAATGGATCTTCTAATTATGCATTAAAAAAATATTATCGTCTCATTTTTCATACTTTTATGTTCAAAATTTTAAATTATTATTATTGAAAAAAACCCAAGTCTCACATAGACTAGAGGTAAGGTCTCAAAAGAGTTTATAAATAAGTGGCATCCCTCACCTTACAAGCCGGTTTTATAAGAATAAGTTAGGCCCAAAATCATAATATGGTATCATTCGCTCTCTCTTCCGCTGCATCAATGGTGGTGCTCTGCGGTGCGTGATTCTCTGAATCTCACTGGAAATCGTTCTGCATCTTCTTCCTTCTCAATCATGGTGAGGCACTGCCACACATCTCCTACCAATTCTACTTTCACAGAAAATGCAATTCTGACTCAAACTCAATGCAAATGCGACGAACTTCGATCAATCTCAGAATCTGTATTACATCCATCCGAATAAAAATCCTTCGACTATTGGTTTCTCCACCGCTTTCTCAGATCAATTATCCGACTTAGTCAAGAGCGATGCAATCGTAACCTAGATCTCAAGAATAAACTCGATTTTATCGATGGCTCGATCAAGTCCCCGATCCTTTTGATCCGATGAACAAGCCGTGGAAACGATGCAACAATCTTATGTTTACCTGGATAATCAATTTTTTTGCCAAAATCGGCAAAACCCTAAGTCTCATTGAAACCGTCAAGCAAGGCTTGATCTCCAAGAGTCACTTCACCCAAGGGGATTACATTCAGATTTCAAATTACGTAAAGAGTTGCATCGATTGGAACGAGTTTCTTCCTCTGTTATGGAGTATTACAATAAAATGCAAACTCTATGGGAAGAATTGGAGCATTTTTGTCCTTTTCCCAATTGCACCTGCATAGTTCAATGTTCCTGCATTGCTATGCGGAATGCTGGTATTCATCACAAGGAGGATCTGTCATCTGGTTTCTCACGGGACTTATTGACAGTTTTGAGGTAGTGAGGTCTCAGATCCTATTGATGGATCCTCTTCCCAATCTTTCTCGTGTCTTCTCCCTGGCGTTACAACAGGAAAGGCAACTTACTGGTTCTCATTCCCAGTCTGGTGAGTCCCAAGCTTTTGTCAATGCTGTTGATAGTCGCAAACCGTATGGTCGAGGCAGAGGAAATGGCAAAATGTGCTCTCATTGTGGCAAAGTTGGCCACACCATTGAGGTTTGTTACAAGAAACATGGCTACCCTCCCAATCTGAAGAATAGAGATTCAGGTTCAGCCAACAATGTTATTGGAGACTCAATTCTTTCGAAGGCACCATTGTTAGAGACTCGTGCCTCCAAGTCTGCAGAGCCAAGTCATGCCATGTCCTTCACTCCTGTGTGGTATCAAAGCCTATCCTAGATCAACTGGGCCACCCACCACATTATATATACGCACCAAGCCCAATAGTGCTGGGCGTGAGGGAGTGTACTGGAAAAAACCTAAGTCCCACATAGACTAGAGGTAAGGCCTTAAAAGAGTGGCATCCCTCACCTTACTAGCTGGTTTTGTAAGGATGAGTTAGGCCCAAAATCCTAATAATTATTATATTTAAAACACTTCATATGTCACTTTTACATATAGAAGAATTTACAAAATAACACAACATTTCGTGTATCGCGTGGGTCTCAATCTAGTATTAAATAAAACAGATAAAAGAGCATAAGCTCTCCAAAATCAGAGGTTGGCAAACACTTGACAACCTCCTGGCCCTCTAGGCATAATAAAAATACCTAGCCAGACACAACTAAGAACTATATACATGTATACAAAGGCTATACAGTCAATGTACACCAAAATTTACAATCATGTTACAAGCAACTGTGAATTATCAGTTGCCACTACTTGACCTTTGCAAGTTATGTTGGATTTACAAGCCTTGTTAGTTTTTGCATCAAAATCTTGCGCTTTTTGGCTTCCTTTTATGGTAGGAGTTGAGACATCTCACACACACAAACTTTGAAGGAGTAGCATCAGAGTTACTAATCCCAGCACATCTAGCATGCAGCCAAGCACCACAAGTACATGCTAACGTTCTTTCTTCATCATCTTCCTTAGCTTCACAAATGCAGTCAACTTTCCACGTCTCCGTTCCTCTTTCCATTCGAAACTGCTTAGACCATATTTGGCGTGACATTTACCTCAACCAGATGGAACCACTTGTTTCAAGTAGGAATTTTAAGGTGAAAGAATCACTAATTGATCCTTATTCTTGGAGTTTCTCGACTTGAAATTTCTTATATATCACGATATAACTTGAAAAACACTAGTGACCTCAAAAGTGAAGTCACCTACAAAGGGCAATTAGAGGCAATACAATTAGCTCGTGGTGGAGATGGATCATCTTTAGGTCGATCGAAAGCTCCACATGACACCATGGCCTAATGGTCAAGGCAATTCTCACCACTTTTTCATGCTTGTTTGTAATCCTTCATAAACTGCCATAGCCTAATAGCTTCCTTGCTGAATCGGCCATGTGTTTCTTTATAATCCAAGATTTGTTGCTCACCATTTTGTTAGGGTGAAGAATTGAATCAAATAAAAATCTCAGATCGTATATAGCTTGAGATTGCACCAATTCCATTTTGCATATTACTACCTCCAGTCCATATTATAAGAGATAAATCCATAATTCACACAAATCAAGGAAATGCATTGAAACTTATTTTTCCTAATTAATACTTCTAAAAGTTGGGTTATCTTCTAAAATTACCCCGCTTATGAAATGGTATATAATTAATGCATAGGAAATAGATACATCTTGTTAATGTAAGTGTAGCATTAAATAAGGGGTTAAAAATGGAAATTAGTAATTAATGTATTATAAAATTGATGTTTGTTTCTTATAATTTGGACCAAGAAAAAGGACACATTAGTTTCTTATAACATGGACCGAAGGGAGTATTCAATAGTTCAAGCCTGTTGTTTTAGATAATAAACAAAAAGAGCATAATTTTTGCTTTTATAGAAGCATTTGACAAAGAGTTAAAAGACTATATACCGGTGTAAAACTTTTTTAGACAACCATCCAATCAAATACTAACATAATGTCACTTTTTTGTATTACTTCCCAAAATATATTAACAAACATCTCATCTCCCTGTCTCTTGGATTTTTTTTGTATTAACTCGAGTATTCTCCATGCATAATTATAGAGATTAATCTCTAACCTGTAGGACTACAAGAGTGTCAAAGCTCTCCCTCAATAGTTTTAATGCTTCAGATTCCTATATCTCAATTCAACCTCGAGACCACTAATTAAGCTGAAAGAAACCAATACCATCACATCTAAACGAGTTAATGACCAATTTGGTCCCTAAAATTTGAAAAAAAGTAAGTTTGGTCCCTTATTTTATCAATATTTCAAATTAGTCCCTATATTTTGAAAAAGTGTTTTAGTTACATTCCTCTGTCAGTTCTGTCTGTTAACAAAGTTTCAAGATAGTCCTTCAATTTAGTTGCTTATTAGTCATAGTTTAGGGTTTATTATGGAATTGTAGTTTGATTCCTTTTGTCGAAAGGACAAACATTAGTCTTCTATTTTATATTGCCAAGCTTTGTACTTGGAAGAGGTTGTAATTCTAATTTTAGACTTATGACTTAGATTAAAGTTTAGACTTGTATTTATTAATCAAGTTTGAAATTTTTAGTAATTCTAGTGCTTTAATATAAATTGTTTTATTTCAATTATTACTAGAGTACGGGTGTTACATTATGGTACCAGAGCAGTTTATATTATGAATATTAGCTTAAAATAAATATAAAAAAATATAGCACATATTTATATATTTATATTAAAAAATTATTATTTAATTAGTAGCAATTCTATCGTGGTCGAATGCGGTTATACCTTTTAACCTTAAACCAGTGTCCTCACTAGTTCGATGACCGGTCCAGTATGAAAAAAAATTTCCACATCACCACCCTCCATTGTGTGACCCCCTCCCGCATGTGCCCCTACCCTTATCCAACAACCACAACCCCCATCCAAATTCCTAAAACTTAGTTTTTCAAACGTTGTATTGAATTTTTAAACATTAGAAAACTCAGTTTGCAAATGTACATATGTATTTATAGCTTTTGGATACTTAGTTTGGGCTCGTGAGTTTGCTGAGAAGGTTGGGGATGGTGGGAGAAGGCGACGGCGGCGGCGAAGAGGAGGGTGTAACATCCCAATTTTTATGAAAATTATTTTATAGTTCTGACTACTTGAAAATAAATCATAGAGATTCATGACCTCAATGGTTTGTTAAACGTACGAAGAACAACAAAGATTTATTGTAAACAATTTACTGTTTTAGCAATTAATTCAGATTAACAGACAATGTAGACGTATACTGTTTTTAATATGAATTAATCCCGAAAAATGTGAAAGATTATTGTTTGATTAAAGAAAATTATTTTATTGAAAGAAAAATAATTTTCAGGATTTAATAAATATTTTCATAGTCATAGTTTGGATTTGTATTGTCTAGTTATTGTATTAATTGTCTGTTTTATGTCATATTTAATATGACTATTATTTTAAAGATTTTGTATTGATAATTTTATTGTTTGATTAATTTCTATATGATAAGATAAATTGAAATTAGTGATCCTCACTAATTTACAGTTTTTATTACGCTGCGAGAATTTTATCGAATTCTGCCGTAACTAGATTATTGTGTGTATTTCTAACTGAAACATGCCTAAACGTGATCCAAATTTTATAAAATTTGATATCTTAGCATTTTCCAATATTTAGGATTTATTGTAATTGTTCTAGAATTTTTGGGCATCAGAAAATATTTAGTGTATTTTCTACGGCCAGAGACTGTCTAATTGTGACGTTTTGGTTTGCATTTCGAGAAAACGAGATACGTGGGTACTTTTCTCATGCCGCGAGGAACATTTGTAATTTTTGGGTGTGGGGTTATAATTAGAATTATTTTTGGGAGATTTTAGTATTAAAACCTAATATACGCGTAACGTCGTGCACCCAATTGAGCGAGAACGCGACGAAACGAAATATCTAGATATTTTGGGCTAAGGGGAGATGCATCCAGCCACTAGGGGAGCTGAACCTCGTCCTTAGAAGGTCACTTTACAAGTGTTGATGTGTGATTGGTGGTTAGGTAATTATAGTTAGTTAGTTTAGTTGGTTTGGTTAACTTAGAACTAGTTTGGTTAGTTTGGAACTAAATGAAGAAATTTATTCCTTCCATATCCCACCTGAATTTCGTGGCCTCCTTCCCTTCCAAGAGCAGCACCTTTATTCTTCCATTAGAGAAAAAAATCAAGAGAGTTTTAGAAAGAGAAAGTGTTGGGAAACTTGAGAAAATTGTGATTTTGAAGTTCAATATTTCATCCTTGTTCTTGATCCTTGTTCTATCACCTCTAATCTTCTTGGTAAGGATCCTAATCCCTTCTTCCTCCACGGCAGCCATGGATGAGTTTTTAAGATTTTTGTTTCTCATAATTTTGATGTTGATTCTTGAAGGAAGTTTGATGCTAAGCTTGCCATCTTCCATCCTTTCTTCCTAACCCTTGATTAATCATCATCACCTTGATTGGTAAGCTCCACATCCATTCCTTTTCCTCTCTTGAGTTTCATGAATGGGTTTGGTTGGTTTTAGGAATTATTTTTGGGCAAAATTGTTAGATTTTGCTAGATGTGCATGATTAGTCTTAAAGCCCTTTGTTTTCTTCCATGATTAGCATTGTTCTTGATTTTTAAAATTTAGGAACCCTAACCCTTGAACTATGGCCGAGCCTAGGGGCTGTTATAAGAGCTTGTTCTTGGCTTTATTTTGTTGTTTTGGAGTTAGTACTTTGGTGGGTTTTAAGTAGTATGTTGGAAACTAGTCATATATGCATGTTTACAAAGTTTTGGAAAAATAAATAAATTTGGATTGTTAAGGGTCTGGAACCGTGGCACTTGGTCATGATTTTGATGATGTTTTGATTTGGTTTTAAGGTGTGTTAAGTGTTTAAGAAGTTGGTTTTTGGTTAGAACTTTAAATCTATAAAGGTTTGTATGCTTGAAGTTTTGAAAAAATTGTTTGAAACAAAATGAATTTGGGGCTGTTTTGGCGCTTCCAAAACAGTGGCTTATGATCAAATTTTGGGTGAGTTCTAACTTGTTTTTAATTGTATTAAAGTGGTAAAGAAGTTTGGTTTTGATAAGAAGTTTTGATTAAGCAAAGTTTGTAAGATTTTGATGTTAAAAGGTTTGAAAATTTGGAGTTGTATTGGAGGCTTTGAAACCGTGGCCTTCAAGGGTGATTTCTAACTTGTTCTTGACTTCCATTTATGCTTGAAAATAGTTGTAAAAGTGGTTGATGATTTGATTTAGCAAAACAATTCAAAGAAGCATGATTTTGGAAAAAGTTTTGGGTTATGTCTTAAGAATTGTTTTAAACTTGTAATGAATTTAATTCTAGAATTTTGTGACATGTTTTAGTGCTTTGAAAAATGGTTCAAGGTTGGCAAAACACTATTCATTTGGTAAAAACACTATTCCAATTGGTAAGTTTTGGGTTTTGGTATTTTCTAAGTGTGTAGCTTTTGAAAAAGTTTGAAAACTTGCATGGTTTGAAATTGTTCCATCACATATGAATAGGTGTGATCCAAATAGGTTAAGCTGGAAAGATTTTAGGCCCTTTGTAGGACTAAAACCGTGGCTACCCTAGAGTCGTAGGACTTGGATTTTTGGTTCTAATTGGATTAAGTTTGCGTTGTTAAGGTTCGGGTACAAGGCTTGTGCGGGGAACGACTTGATGATAGTTTGAATTTACTTTGCTTGGATTGTTAAAGCGCCCAGGTAAGGAAAATTCTTACATAATGAGTTTGAGCTTTTCGCCTTGTGTGTTGTTTGCTTGATTGTTGATTGGATGCGTGGTAGTACTTGTAGTATTACTATGTGCTGTTGAGATGTTGTAGCATGATCTGCTGTGTATTGATTTGGCCCTATGTGGCAAGACTGAATTGTATTGTGTTGCTTAAATCATACTTGACTGATTTAATTGGACTTGAAATTGATGATAATATGTAGCATATTCTTGGCCCTGTGTGGCATTATGAGTTGTATTGTTTTCCTTGAATCACCTTGGATTTCATTGGAACTCGGTATTGAATTGGAATATGAAAAATATTATTATTGATAATGGATTAATTAACAATGCGTTGATCGATTGCTATTGGTTAATGATTTACATCCAGAACTGATGCGATTCCACAAGCCGAATTATGATTTCGTAAACAAATTGTTAAGGCCATTTTGATTTAAAAGTAAGCGTGAGGGTTTTAGTACAACTAGCCAAAGCTTGCAAGGAAATTTCAATGGAATAATAGTAGAGAAAAGAACTTGAAATAAATAGTACAATTTGCAAAAATGGTTGAGTTAAATGATGCGCCTGGGAAAATTCTGGCTAGGAAAGACTTGGTAATTAAGAGTGTTCGCACCACCTCTCTTTCCTGGGAATTCTTCCAGTGTGCTATTTAGCACAACTAGGGTTTCAACGATCTAGAACTAAAAAGTATTTTCAGATACATAGGAGTGATACAAGGACTGAGAAAGAGATTTCAAAGATCGAGTTTTGAAAGAATAAAACATAGGGAACCTAGTGTTCCTATTGAGCATATGGGCCATGTGTCTGTCTTTGGGACTTAATGTCCCGCTTTGCGTGCGTATTTTCTTGATTGAGGATTGGACCTAGTGTTCCGTATGGCTTGCCTAGTATCTTAACCTAAAAGTTGAGCCTAGTGTTCCGTGACACGTGCCTAGAGTTTCAATCTAAGATTGGGACTAGCGTTCCGCAATTGAACACCCGGACTTTGTGTCCTGTGTTGAAGTCTTAGTTAATTGAGATTTGGAAACCCACTAAGTTCAGTGAGTGAGGGTTCGTCGATCCGCATTGATTAATTAAAACATTACTCCTGCTCACTACGGTGAGCATGCCATATTGTTGAATTGTTGGATATCACTCGGGCATTCACTACGGTGAGCATGTCATATTGTTGAATTGTTGGATATCACTCGGGCGTTCACTACGGTGAACATGCCATATTGTTGAATTGTTGGATATCACTCGGGCGTTCACTACGGTGAGCATGCCATATTGTTGAATTTGTTGGATATCACTGGGGCGTTCACTACGGTGAGCATGCCATATTGTTTGGATGCGTACTAACCATTGAGCATCGACACTCGGAGCGTTTGATTGGTTTTAAAGACTTCAAAAGACGAGTTGTCATGTCACTCGTAGCGTTTGATTGGTCGTACAGACTTCAAAAGGCGAGTTGACACTGCATTGCCTAAGTTGAGGCATGCCAAAGTAGTGGCCAGCCAAAGTAGTGGCAAGCCTAAGCAAAGGCTATTTTGTTCGGACGTTGGGAAAGTAGTCCCAGTCATACTACTGATCTATTAAGGCTGCAGGTGTATACACAACTTGCCATACTGCATTGACATGCATAGCTAACCACATTTATGATATGTGATGAAGGGTTTGATGAATTTGATATTGTGATGACTTGATCACTGATATGTTGATAGATTTGCCTGCTCACATGCAATAGTTTGATATTATAGTGACTTGATTGTTGATCTGTTGGTTGTTTCGTTTGCTCACATGCAATGCTTGATATACCATGATGATGCGTGCGGTCTATTAAGTATGTATGTATATAAAAGCATGTTTTTGTATTATATATGTATATATTGTTTGCATGCGGCATAGCCTATGATAAACTCGTGGACAAAGAATTTACCCTTGCACTGTTGTTAGATTGGATATCCATATGGATGTCACTTCCAGATGGAGTTCGGTAGCTATTGCAATTTCGTCTTCCAAGAGCATTGAAGATTGAGCCAGTGGAGGAAGATTCTTCTGAGTACTTCGTGTTTGGTCTTGCTGAGCTGTTTCTCAGTAAGAGTTATAGTTGTTGGCCAGCTTAACTTAGGGTTTTGTATTTGCTGTTTTGTAATTACTCTTTTCAGAGAACCTCGCCTTAGTGCGAAATGATTATGTTATGTGAAGTATTATTTTGTGATGCATTATACTCTGATAATTACAAAAGTCTGAATTGGCATCATTTAGAAAACTGTAGTACTCTATGTCTCATTTTGAAAAGGGTTTCAAAGGAAAGAAGATAAAAAAAAATTATTCGTATTTTTCCACTGCAAAATATATAAGAGTACTCTTTAACTGAAAGCATACAAGCATTAAATGTTTTCAGCATTAGATTTGGTTGCACAGTAGCGCTCCGAAAACGAGGTATTACAGAGGGGTGTGGATGAAAAAAACGATGGTGTGGTGTGGGAAGCTGTAGCCTTACATAGTTCGCTCGAGTAAAACTAGCATAGTTTAAGGAGAATTGCTAAGGGCACCCATAGAATTGCTGGGGCACCCCTTAATTCCTAAAATACCCCTATAAAAAATGGCAAAACTGTTTTTGTGAGTGAGGAAAATTTTCCTTCACTCGCAAAAACCGTTTTTGCGAGTGAGAGTTTATTATTTTTTTTAAGTTTTGATTTTAAATTTTTTGTTTTTGTTTTTTGTTTCAGTTATGTCGCGCATGAGAGAAGCAGCTTAGTTGGCCGGTAAGGGGGCTGAGGCTGACGCCACTAGATAGGCGGTTGAGGCTGCGAGAGCGGAGGCTCAGCAGCAACAGCGTCGATTGGAGCGGAAGGCCATGATTGCGTCAAACCATCGGAGAATGCTTGACAGTAGACCAGGCCCGAGCAGAGGGGTATCGCGATAGCGAGGAATAGTCTGTTTGTGTATTTTTTTTATGTGAACACTTTTTTATACTTAAATATTATTATTATCCTCCATATTATTGTTATTTACTATTGTTGTTGTTTATTACTAGTGAGTTTAGAAATACAAAATAAAACCGAACTACTCATTCAATAACAACAAAACAACATTACATGATCACTAAATACAACTACAACACCGAACTATAACATTAAAAAAATACTATGGCTATAGTTGACGACATCAGCACTTGTTGTGAAAATGGTTCTATTTATAGAACGCTTGATGAGATCTGAACCGTTAAAAGTGTGCCGGTCGCATCTCATTCGTTGATAGTAAAACAAAAATTAATTTTTTATTCACTCCACTCGCAAAAACCATTTTTGCGAATGAGGAATTTTTCTCTACTCGCAAAAACCATTTTTGCAACAAAATTAAAATTTTTGTTCGTTCGCAAAAACTGTTTTTGCAAATATAGGGGCAAAATCGTCATCACAGTCCAATGTGGGGTGCCCCCAACAAAAAAATATATTTTATGATTAAAAATATTTTTTTGTGATTAAAAATAATTTTTTGTGATTAAAATAATTTTTATGGATGGATTGGATATCCATCCATAAAAAAATTGTTAATGGATGGATTGAATGGTTTTTTTTCAATGGATGATGGATGAATTGGATTTTTTTGGTGAAATTTTAGTGGATAGTAAATGGATAAATGAATTTTTCTCATCCATCCATTAGGATCCATGAATGGATTTATCCAATCCATTCATTTTGCCACCCCTAAGTACAAGTCCCATTATCTATTAACCCAAGGCCCATTACCTATTAACCTGTTCGTCCAACTTCTTCTCCCAGCCATCATCATTCTCTAGACTCTTTCACAGTATTTGCACGCCGCATGTTGACTTGAAACCGTAATGGCACCACATCGAAATTGCGTTGCAGGAATTCCGATGAACGGTTTTGTGAGAAGTAGGAACAAAACCCCTGAGTTGGCCAAACTGAGTTTGAGGGACCTCAAATGGAAACTCAAACAAGGTACTATTGTTATTATGTTTTCATTTGGCTCATTAATAAAAATGTTTCGTGATTAATTAATTCCTCTCTCTCTCTCTTTCTTTCTCTCTGTGTGTGTGTGCGCGCGCGTGTTTAGAAGTATGGTTTAGCTAATTATTATTATTATTGTTGATGATATGAGGAGCAGAACTAGCACGGACTGCTGCATATGGGAAAGGTAAAAATCGGAAATCGGAAAGCATGAAGAAGCAAGCTCACAATATTTCAAATTTAAACTCGGGGAAGCAGCAGCCACGCCCAGATAATAATAATAATAATAATAATAATAATAATAGTAGAAGACAACAACAACACACTGAAGAATTCATCGCGAGGCTTGCGACGCCGAGTCCGCAGCAAGAGAAACACCAGAATCCTGTATTCGTCTATCACTAGCCGCATACATGAGGGAAAAATTTAAATTAAAGAAGTTTAATGTTGTGGTTTGGTAGTCATGGTAATTATTACTCCTTATCGATTTTTTTTATTGTGCATTTATTTTTTACTGTTTCTGTGTTTACTTATTATTCTTTGATTTTTATTTATAAATTATAATAACTTGATCACCTGACTCTTCCTTCCTCATGTTTGTTCTCATGCTCTGTTTCTTTTATTGTAATTGTATTTTTTTTTTTTCCCAGTTTTAGCATCTGGAATGGAGCCCTATCTACCATTGTCACCATATATCTTACGATGTGGAATCATGAAGCTGAAAGCTGCTGCACCAAAATCTATTGCAACAAACAATGCCAAGGGAAAGGAGTCACTTTATTATTACTATTACTATATAATAATAATAGTAGATGTAGTAGATGTTTGTTGCCGCCACTCGTGTGATGATGGCAATTATCCTCCTTGTATGTTTGTTTTATTATTAGGAGTTAGTTGACCTTAATTATTGAATACTTGTTTAGCTCTTATCTTGGATCGACAAGAAGGTTGGTTGGTTTATTTCCCCAACAATGAATGGTTTTCATTCTTAATCTATCCTTGCACTTATGTTATGTATGTCCCGTTCCTTTTTTTGATTTATTATTATTATTATTATTATTATTATTATTATTATTATTATTATTATTGGTTAATTTATATAGGCAGAGACAGTGTATATATCCGTTACACTATCATCCAATCACGTTTAAAGGGGAAAAAGTCCAAGAAGCTATGAAATTGATGTCTTTCAACATGAGGGGGATGGGGGACCGAGCAAAGAGAAGAAGATTAAAGGGCCTCATACAAACAGGTATGTTTGATGTCTGCTTAATTCAGGAAACTAAACGTGAATCTTTGAATGCTGCTTTGTTATCGGGTATTTGGGGTAGCACCGACTATGAATGGGTGGCGAGACCGTCAGAAGGGTTGTCAGGGGGAATTCTCTCAATATGGAGGAAAGGGGCTCTTGATGTGAAGTTTCTCTTCTCTGGTGTGGGGTATCTGGGTGTGTGTGGAGTGCGGAACACTAAAACAATTTACATAGTCAATATATATTCACCCTGTGATGCGGCTGCGAAACGAAAATTATGGGGAGACTTGATGCCGCTGAAGGAAACTTTTGAGGAAGGGGAGTGGTGCTTAGCAAAGTATTTTAATGTCAGAAACTAAGAGGAGAAAGGAGAGGAAAACAGGGAAATGGAAACAGAGTTGAAAGAGAAGAGTTTAATAAATTTATTAACGATATGGAGTTGGTCGATCCACCTGTCTTGGGGAAAAATTTACATGGTTCAAGTCTGATGGAGCATCCATGAGCGGAATCGATGTAATACTACTATCGAAGGTTTGATAAGTATTTGGAGGGTGAAAGCACAATGGATAGGGGAGCGAGATATCTCTGACCACTGCCCTGTGTGGCTGGTGAACTGTAACAGCAATTGGGGCCCAAAGCCCTTCCGTTTTAATAACTGCTGGTTGGATCACAGTGGATTTAAAGATTTTGTTGAAAATTGCTGGAAATCATTCATGTTTGAGGGCTGGAAGGCATATACATTCAAAGAAAAATTGAAGTTGCTGAAAGATAAATTAAGGTGGTGGAACAAGGAGGTATTTGGGATAGTGGACTTGAAAATTGATTCAGTGGTTGAGGAGTTAAATAGACTGGAAGAAGTGGGCTGCGAAGGTGGTGAGATAGATCTCAATCGAAAGAGGAGCCGACTACTCAATTTTGGCAAAGAGCTAATCAGAAAGAAAGTTTATTGTTGCAGAAATCAAGAGCCAAGTGGGTTCTTGAAGGGGATAACAACACAAGATACTTTCATGCGTGCTTGAATGCAAGACGTAGAAGCAACCAGATAACAGCATCGAAGGTTGGGGAAGATTGGGTGGTAGATGTGGAAGAAATAAAATCTGAAACTAGAAGACATTTTGAGGCACAATTTGAGGAGGAAAGATTCAAGAGACCGGTTTTGGATGGAGTTGAATTTAAACAAATTTCAATTGATGATAATTTGATGCTGGCTGCTCATTTTACAATAGATGAGGTGAAAGAGGCCATTTGGAGTCATGACGGCAACAAGTGCCCGGTCCCGATGGCTTCAACCTAAATTTTTATAAGGCATCTTTGGGAGTTGTTAAAGGATGAAATCCTTGGTCTAGTGCAGAGTTTCATTCCAATGCTTCTACCAAAGGCAATCACAGCATCTTTCGTCTCTCTAGTCCCCAAGAAGGACAACCCACAGTCTTTGTCTGATTTCAGGCCTATCTCACTCATAGGTAGCATCTATAAGATTATTGCAAAAATGCTCGCTACTAGATTGAAGAAGGTGCTGGGAAGTGTTATTTCCCCGTGTCAGTCCGCATTTCTTCCAAGTAAGCAGATTTTTGATGGAGTGCTTGTGGTAAACGAGATTATAGATTTGGCTAAAAGGAGGAGAGATAAGTGCATTTTGTTGAAAGTCGACTTCGAAAAGGCATACGACTCGGTTAGTTGGAGTTATTTGGATTACATGATGGGTAGGATGGGCATCAATGATAAGTGGAGAAGTTGGATGAAGGCTTGTAGCTTCTCAAATTCAATGTCCATTTTGGTTAACGGTAGCCCGACAAAGGAGTTCGAGACCAAAAGAGGCCTTAAGCAAGGCGACCCGCTAGCTCCGTTTTTGTTCCTAATTGCAGCAGAAGGTTTGGCTAGCCTGGTAAATAAAGCGACGGGGTTGGGGCTGTTTAAAGGATTTGCAGTAAACCAAGAAATTCAGTTCTCTCTTCTACAATTCGCGGATGACACTATCTTTGTTTGTGAAGAATCATGGGATAACATGTGGTGTATCAAGACAATTCTAAGAGGTTTTGAGCTTGTATCAGGGTTGAGGGTGAATTTTTACAAAAGTAACTTAATTGGGCTGAACGCTGATGACTCTTTCTTGACTGCAGCATCTACTTTCCTCGCATGCTGTACTGGTTCGGTCCCTTTTAAGTTCCTAGGCATTCCCGTGGGTGCTAATCCACGGAGGTGCTCAACATGGGATCCGGTGGTGGAGTCTATGAAGAAGCGTTTATCCGGGTGGAGGGGAAGGTACTTATCCATGGGAGGAAGGGTTACTCTTATCAATTCTGTGCTAACAAGCTTACCGCTGTATTTTTTCTCGTTCTACAAAGCGCCCAAGAAGGTACTGAACTCACTGAAACAAATTCAGCGAGCATTTCTATGGAGCGGGGGTATGGAGAATTGTAAAACAAATTGGGTGAGTTGGGAAAAGGTGTGTACACCAAAGGAGGAAGGAGGTCTTGGTGTGAAGGATATTGCATTATTCAATAAATCTTTATTGGCCAAGTGGAAGTGGCAGTGCTTGACGGATACTAAATCAATTTGGTATGACTTCCTGTGTTTCAAATATGGCCCATTACATAGATGTGTACAGCCAGAACTAGGTTTAAACACTCGCATTTGTTCTCTCTGGTGGAAAGATTTAATGTCTATTGAGTCGATCACCAGCAGTAGCCCGCATTGGTTCTCGGACTTGGTAAAACTTCAGCTTGGCAGTGGGGATGCCTTGAGTTTCTGGAATGACACTTGGTGTGGAACGGTCGCCTTCAAGAACTTATTTCCTAGATTGTTTAATGTTGCTTCTGAAAGAACAGCCAAGGTGGCTGAGATGGGATCTTGGGAGGGTAATAATTGGGTTTGGCGCTGGAGTTGGCGGCGGCAGCTGTTTGTTTGGGAGGAGGAGCTCTTAGGTGAGCTTGAGACGATATTGGCCTCGGTAAGCCCACTCAGGGATAAACAAGATACATGGATATGGATGCCGGATAATCTGAACGGTTACTCAGTAAAATCTGGCTATAAAAGCTTGGCTTATCTAGCAGCAACCTCACAACCAGAACCGCAGTTCACTGAAGCCTGCAAACAGCTGTGGAAATGTGCAGCCCCATCGAAAGTAAGGATATTTGCGTGGCGAATGTTTTTAGACAAATTACCAACAAGGGAGGCTTTGGTGCATAGAGGTATTATTGACCCAAACCAAGGTTATTCTTGTGTTTTCTGTTTCACACATGCTGAAAATTGCAATCATATGTTCTTCACTTGCTCCTTTTCTTATAGTGTTTGGTGTGCTATATTTAAATGGTTGGGATTCACTGGTGTTTACAGTCATGAGGGAATCAGTCACTTCCTGCAGTTTGGGTTTGTGATTAGGGGAAGGAAAATTAAAAAGGTACGGCATATAGTATGGTTGGCGGTGATATGGTCCTTATGGAAACTGCGAAACCACATAGTGTTCAGGGGAGGCGCAGCTGATTATGTGGCGGTTGTGTCACAAATCAAAGTTGTGTCTTGGGGGTGGTTTATCAATAGATTAGGGAGGCATTCTAAACTGGTCTTTTCGGATTGGTGAAATAACCCACTGCAATGTAAGCAATACATATGATGTAAGGGTTGGGGTACCCCTTGTACCCTCTTTAATAAATTTTTTGCTTATCAAAAAAAAAATTGAATTGAAATAAAGAAGCTGCAAAACTAATCCAAATAAAGTAACGGCTCATTCACGTCCCCTTCTCACGCAGGTCCGTGATCGCCCGAAATTTATGACCTCTCTATGTGCTGCATCGTTCTTCATCTCCTCCTCTACTCTATCGTTCCTAGTCTCTGCAAAATCGCTCTGACTCGTTTGTGTTTGCCTTTATCTCTGCAATATCGCTCTCCCACACCGCCTTCGTTAAGAAAGATGGTCGCCGCTCCAATCATCCCATTCCGACATCAACGGAATATAAGGCGTCTATCCCCCGCTTAGTCGGTGGGCCGGTGGCTACGAAAGCGTCAGAAAGGTCCACACTGTTGGCTCCGCCGTTACCTCTCTCTATCCCGGTGACCGACTTATTCCCTCTCCACCCTCTTTCAGTACATTCTCCTTCTTCAATTTTGCATTTTTATTTATTGTTTCATGAAATAAAATTCACTGTGTTTGTTTTTATCTTTGGAAATTTGAAATTAGACATACATTGTGAAGGGTCAGACTGAGTGGCAGAAAGTGTTAAACAAGGGCTATGAGACCCCTACACAGAGTATTGGAACTTCTCTCAGCTCAACACCCTTCATCTCTTTTGTCTTTGTTATTTATTTTGCTTGCTTCTATCATGTTTCATTTCATTCGGTCTGACTCTCACCTCAATCGTTTTATTTAACATGACATGAATGATAAAATACAATTCACACGATTTTTAGGTGCCCTCATGCATGTATGGACAAAAACTCTCTCAATAGTAGGTACAAGCTGGTAATCGTGGTTTTCTGATCAAAATGCATTATATTAGTTTTCTATTTATTTGCATCATTTTGCACATCATCTATAGGTAAGACTGTCATTATAGGTACCATATCTTCTCACTACAACAAAAATCGGATTAGGCAACGACTAAAAACCGTGGTTGGAAGCAGGAAAACCGTGGCCGAAACCTTAGGCCACGGTTTGGCCACGGTTTTTTGGCCGTGGAGTAGGTGGCCGTTGCCAATTCTAAAAGGCCACGGTTTTGTCACTTTAGCCCACGCGGTATAAAAACCGTTGCTGGAATTATCTAAAAGGCCACGGTTTTGTGAGCCGATTTGCGGCCACGGTTTTATGTTATGTTAACGCAACACCTGAATAACCGTGGCCTATATGTTTAAGCCACGGTTTCTGAGCCAGTTTGCGGCCACGGTTTTTATGTTATGTTAACGCAACATCTGAATAACCGTGGCCTATGTGTTTAAGCCACAGTTGCCTAACCATGATCTTTTACTTTAGGCAATACTTTTTCATCGTGGTATTAGCTACGAGAGATTGTTTAAACCATGATTTTTTATTGAGATTGTATAAAAAAAAATTATAATACAGTTATTTTTAGCTATATATATCATCATTATTTAATGCTAGTAAAAAATATTAGACAACATTCTTTAATTTAGACATAATACTAATGGAGGATAAACAAATTAGCAAATGTAAGTTATATCATTTCATCATCTCAATTGTCATAACTAAAACAAAAAAGAGATGCTTAAATTGAATCCAAAATATAAATTAGTAGGTGTCTAATTCTCTAATTAAAAGAAACTCCAAAAAATAGTCTTCCATGCTTGTAGCAACTTTAAATCCAAAATGTAGTCTTTCCAACCGGTACCAACATCACTCTTCAAAATCTTCAAAATCATCTTCTTCAAGATCATCTTCGTTTTCGACTTGTAAATATGAAAACATTACGAAAATTACATATCCATTATTTTTCATGAACATTACAAATATTATAAATAGTCTGGCTTTTATTCATCAATGCATGCATCTAGTAACATTTTACTCTGCATATATGAGATATCTAGAGCAATAGAATGAAGAACAGATAGCTTCCTTTCTATTTGCTTTTTTGTTTATATTTCCAAACTAAACAACAGACAAACGTAGAAAGCAACAAGGCTAGCAGCAAACACTATTTCAGATCTATCAATCAGGTTGTGCTTCAGGTTCACAAGTTGCACATAATTCGGATATTAGTTGGTAGATATATATTAGTTGCAGCATTGTCAATATGAAGAAACATACATGTTAGATGTCTAAAGCATGTCAGTCTCCCATTGGATTAGATATAACAAAATGCATGAACAAACATTAGGCATCACCAATGCATATTCTTTAATTACAAGTGGGTAATATGTTGGCCATTATCTCACAAAGTGGGGTATGTGCATATGTGTACTCCAGTCCAGTCCATTCCTAATCCTTGAAAAATACCTCTCTTAAGACAATTATACCATGTGATCCCTTGTCCCTCACTACACCCTATCTATCATAGACCCGCCAAAATACATTTATTAGGTAATTATTTTGCAGAGGCCCTTAGCAAGCAACTATATATACACTATTTCTTGGGTTCTCAAGCAACACACAAGTCTTTTGCATCCTCAAGTATCAGAATTCAAATATTTCTTCCTCATACAAATCCTTTGACATCATTCAGTATCAACAAATGAGAATGAGAATGCTATGACCACATTTCAAAAACACTTTTAGCTCTTTCCAAATCTCAACGAATTCTAATATATATACAACACTATCATGAATCCATTATCAAATTTCAGTTGACATATATCAAGCTATCAGCTTTTAATAGGGATTGAGAGTAGTAACTCTTTTTTAATATTGGTCAAACTTTTTAATGGCCGTTACCGCTGCATGCCTTGTTGTATTTCAATGTATGTCCTGATCCCAACATGGTACACACAACACATTTATCCTGACACAGTTTTAGCCACCTGTTGCTAGATTCTTCTCTAATATGTGTTTCCAGGGAGGTTCCTCTTCCTCTTCAAAACATTTCTATAAAGGTTAATGGTAACCTTTTATACTATGCAGCAATTTGTTTCTACTTTCTAATTGAGCATTACTTCTCAATAATTTATGTATCTCCTATTCGTCAGTTTTTTATTCTCCTAATAGCATCTCCTATTTTTTATTCCACCCTTTCTCTCAGTCAGTTTTTTCTCTCCTAATTCAACTACTAATATATACTTCTTCCCACCTTATAGTCAGCTTTATCTGTTTCTTATAGTTTCTTACAAACTGAATCAAACTTAGAATTGAAGGGGGAAAAAAAGCTTTATTGATAGATGCAAGAAAAAATGGATGACACAGAAATTTCAAATAGTTTCCTTCATCAAAACCCAACCATTCCTATTTTTTATACTTCAAAAATTCAACTTAGTTATTCGTCAATGCATGGATAATTAACTTAATGCAAAGTCTTTACTACATGCATGATTCGCAAAACCCAAATAGTTGTTGAGTTATATATTGTAACAATAAACAAAAAGAAAGTTGCAATATACAGATAGAGAACAAAAGAAGAATTACACCAGAAAGTATCTGGTTAATAACCAAACAAATAGTTATCACTTGGTTAGAAGGAACAATCCTTAAGGTACTTTAAAAACATTCCAATTCAAACAACAACAACAACAAAAAACAATCAAGCCCTTTCTCACTAGGTGCAGTGTTATCAACATGGACCATGCAGTTGCATAAAAATTTATACATTACTATAAAATCAACATTCAGAAATTATCTTACCTGTGGCACCAGAAGGTGAAGCATTAATTTCATCACCATTAATTTCACTACCTTCCTCTTGGTGTGCATTTTCTTCTTCTTCCATAACATCATGTCCTTCATCTGCACTTTCATTTTCCAGCTCTTCACTTACTTCTCCATTTTCTTTAAGAAACTCGTCGATTAACATTGATCGACACAATGTGATCCTTTTTGGCTTCTTGCTTGCACTTTCTTGCCTTTCTCTTGACTCGTCTTCTGCAGCCCCCCTTTTCATAAGTTGCTCCTCTTCCCTTGAAGTGTGATTTTCAGATATTGCCCTTGAAGTGTGATCTTCATGCTCTCTACAAAGAAAACATTATTATTTGTCAGAATTCATCTAAAATAGGTTTTATACATGACTACAAGAACAATAAACTATTAAGGTACCTGATGTATATTTGAACATCATCACAGTTGAATAAGAGGTATCGATAGGCTAGGGTTTTTGTTGTTGAATCTAGAGAAAATGGTTTACCATTTTTATTTCCCCCTAAAGGACTACCACTGCATGAAAATTAATCGGCTGCATCTACTTCCCATAAATCATTGTTGTCATAATTTCGACTCTTTCTGTTCAGCCTTGTGTCTACATTGTTATTTAAATATCTTGAGCAAAGAGTCAAAGCCTCTTCACCAAATACCCTCAAAGAATAGAACCTTCTGGATGAGCTTTGTTACGGACATAACTCTTAAGTTTACATAAGTATCTTTCAATGGGATACATCCATCGGAATTGAACAGGACCTCCTAATCTCACTTCATTTGACAAATGAATAGGGAAGTGAACCATTATGTCAAAAAAACTAGGAGGAAAAATCATCTCCAATTGAAAAAGTGTTTCTACAATCTTTGCTTCTAAGAAATCCAAATCTTGCACTTGGATAACTTTCTTACATAGAGAGCGAAAAAAAGACCCAAGGTGAATTAGAGGTTCAGCCACCGCATCAGGCATGGTGCTTCTTATTGCTATTTGTAATAAGTAATGTAACATGAAATGTGCATCATGACTCTTGTAGCCTGATATTTTCTTATCACCAACTTGCACACACTTTGAAATATTTGATGCACTCCCATCTGGTAATTTGGCAGCCTTAAAGACACCACAAAAAATAGACTTTTCATGTGCATTCATTGAGAAACAAGCTTGTGCAAACTCTGCACGACCACCACCAATCTCCCTTGGATGAAGTTTCTTTCTAATTCCCATATCTTGCAAATCGTAACGAGCATTAATATGATCTTTTGTCTTCCCAGACATGTCCAAGAGAGTGCCAATAATACTATCACATATGTTTTTTTCAATGTGCATTACATCAAGATTATGACGTAATGTATTTTCAGCCCAATAAGGCAACTCAAAAAAAATTGATCTCTTCTTCCATGGACCATCAATTTTCTGCTTTCTTTTCTTTCCAAATTCATTCTTGAAAGTTCTTAAGGTTTCAGCAATTTCTTCCCCTTTTAACAAAGGTGGTGCTGACCTAAGTTCTTTCTTTCCATTAAAGGACCTTTTGTTAGCTCTCCAAGCATGATTCATTGGTAAAAAGACTCGATGATCCATGTAACACATCTTGTGACTGTGTTTCAAGTAGGATGAATTAGTGTTATAATTGCAACACGCACATGCCAGCTTTCCTTTGGTGCTCCAACTCGACAACATAAATGCACTCCGTGGTAGTCACTAATAGTCCATAGTAGAGCCGCATCTAACTTTAAAGGTTTGATTTTTGAGGCATCATATGTCTCTACTCCAAATTACCATAACTCCTTTAACTCCTCAATTAGCGGTGAAGGTACACATCAATATTGTTCCCTGGTGAATGTGGTCCAGAATCAACAATGACAAAGATTGTATTTTCAGATTTCATGGACATCCAAGGTGGATAGTTGTATACCACCATCATGACAGGCCATGTACTATGTGATATGCTCATGGTCCGGAATGGATTGAAGCCATCACTCGCTAAGCCAAGTCTTACGTTACGAGGCTCAGAAGCAAAATCAGGATGAAGTCTATCAAAGTCCTTCCATGCTTGGCCATCAGCAGGATGCCTCAATTTCCCATCGTTTGAGCGTTCTTCTTCATGCCATCTCATTGACTCCTATTGTCTTTGAACACATAAATAGCCTTTGCGGTTGAGGAATCAATGGAAAATGTCTCAAAATCTTTGCAGGAACTGTATGTTCATTTTTTGCTTGCTCAAACCCACCCTCTACTTGAGTGAATTCCTTCCATCGTGAAGCTTGACAAACATTGCAAAAGTTGTCATTCTCATGCTCTTTCCAATATAGCATGCAATCATTCGGACATGCATGAATTTTTTTATAATCAAGGCCCAAATCACTAATCATGGCCTTTGTAACGACCCGTTTCCGGACCGCTACCGAGCTCAATATACCGAGCTCGAGTTACCGAGCTCAACACACCGAGCTCAACTAAACCTGTATGAGATGTGTTTTAAAACGAAACTCTTGTGCCTTTTAAAAAGTACGGTCTATTTTTTTTTATAAAACCAGCTCGTGCACATCAGAGTAATTACAGCTTTTCGAAACATGGTGCAACTAAGACACAAGACTTAAATTCTAATAAAACATACATGCATAACATACATATATATATCACTCGAAATAATAATGTATACAAAATACAGAGTAATAAATGTACAAAGAAAATACACCTAAGGTATGACGACTTCAAAAGAGCAATCATACCCTGGGGGTACTTCCGGCAGACTCCCACGCAGGGGGCTGCTCCAAAAGTAAAACCACCAGTCTACCCTCAGAGCAACAAAACATAACCGCCCAAACTGGTCACGACCTCAGAACACAAAAGGAAAACGAAGTACAGTCATCAGAAAAACAAACATCCAACAAACATAAACAATCACGACAAGTAGAGGTCGTCACTCGGGTCCTCATCGAGCTCCTCCTCGGCATCATCTGGCCGCCGAAGTTCCTCGCACTCGACATCGCCTGGGTAACCGCCATGGATTGAAGGCACCACGGAAAGGGTCAACTTCTCAACAATTCAAGATAAGCACGACATAAAGGATATAAGCAAACAAAGAAAGTATAACATTCACCGACGTGACTCGACCATCTCACTCTATCTCGACACAACTCGCAATCCATTTTCTCTCGACCGACAATTTTTCCGAATGCACACGCTGCATCAGATGTCGGAAAGTCCAGCCAAGCCTTGGGATCCTCGCCTCCCTAGGACACCAACTCAGTCCCATAGCGTGGCGACGTCTAGTCAATCTCCCGTAAACAAAAGGGACCTAGCACCCTTAGTTATCCGGTCACGGCTCAAAAACGTCATACGACTCACCTAGCTCGCTCACTCGATGAACAATTCGCCGCATACGATATTCAAAGAGTTAAACACAAGATATTCAACCGCATGTCAAATAAAAAGAGCAAGCTCGACATGAAGAAACGCAATTCAACATGCAATACACAATTCACAGCATATATTCAATCACATATTAAATACATGCAAAAACCCAATCATATCTCAATATTCCAAGCTCGACACATACACAATAACATAAACACGTAGAATATGAAGTGCCCTTACGCTAGCATACTATGAAAGTATTAATGTGAAGCGCCCTTACCGAACTCCAAGCTAATGCTGCTCGACAACGACCTCGACACGGCTGTCTTCAAGTGATCTCGACAACGACTTCTCTTACTCGATCTCGACACGGCTGTCTTCAACGAGCTCGACAACGACTTCGACACGTACCGTCCTCAATCGACCTCGACACGTACGCTTCTCAGTCGACCTCGACACGCATGGCTCGACCGATTCCGCCGCTTCCACGCCCCTGATTCGCTTCTCCGCACACCTCGAATCGAAATCACACGATCTCGAATCGACTTCCTAAAACAAACACAACTCGATTCGATCTATGGGTTCTAATACACTTAGCTCTCATCCCAAACTTAACCACAACCCAGAAAATATAAAAACTCAAGAACTTAAATATATTTTTCCTCTAACACAAAGTTAGGGTTTTCGATCAAAAGTTCATGAAAAAGGTTATCTGATGCTACAACAGATAGATCGACAACAACAACAACCAGAAGCAACGATCGACAAACTAAAATAAGAAATCGAAACAAACCAAAAAGGAAGGGTTTCTGGGCACTGCCGATTACAGAAAAACAGAGGAAGAAAATTTGTTTTACAAGCCCAATTAATCGGTTAGAAAGATAGGTAATATCGTGAAGAAGAAAACCCATCAATTTGACATGATTTGGAAGCATAAAACTAGCTAAAAATGGAAGAAAGAAATGGCGCTAAACAGTAGTACGAAGGAAGAGAAAAATCTGTTTTTCCTTACCTCAGAAGATGGTCGAGCAGGCGAGATATAGGTCGAGAAGATGATGAGGAACAAGATTGATGAAAAAAGTTTGTGCAGAATCTCGATGGAACTCAAGGTTTCGTCGATGGAAGTTCTGGAGAGAAACAAGGAACTCAGAGCAGAAGGAAGGAAGAAGAAAGAAGAAAAGAGAAAGTGAGTGTTTGAGAATCGATCGTGAATACAAATTGGTGAGGGAAGGGGTATTATCGTGAACTTCCAAATTTATAAGATGCCAATCCCATCAATCATTCTACCCGCCTAATCGCTCTCTCATGATTACCTCTACTCGCTTGGCCAACGATCTAGACATCGACGCAGAACGGCAAGCCGACAATGTAATTATTACAAACAATATAATAATAACGCTGAATAACGCTCGAAAGAATACGAGTTATCATCTCGACACGATGTCGACAAGGGTGCTCGTGCAAGCGCACAAGGCTCTAACACGAAGTTCGTGAACGCCGCCTCTCGCCGACACGACTCCTCCGCAGACGCGACTTCATCAACTCGACACGCGACCTCCTCACCACAGCCTAGTGCACGCGTCTCTCACCGAAATGACCTCGGCAAGAACGATCTTGGCACGGATCTCGACACAAGGTCTTGGTCGAGGTCTCGATCCGACGCCCTAATACGATGTCGATCTCGCCCTCAGGTGTTACAATCTCTCCTCTAAAAAATTTCGTCCTCGAAATTGCAAATAAGATTCTTACCTCTAAAAGTTCAGGGTAATCGAGTCTTCATCTTCTCCTCTAGCTCCCAAGTCGCATCTCCCGCCTTCTCGATCCCATACAACTTTGACAAGTTGAATCTCTTTGTTCAAGAATCGCTTGGCTTTCCGATCAACGATCCTCGCTGGTGATGCTTCAAAAGATAGGTCGCCCTTCGCTTGAATCACATCCGGTTCGATGACATGAGAGGGTCGGAAACATACTTCCGCAATTGTGAGACGTGGAAGACGCCGTGGATGTTCGACAAGAATGGTGGCAAGGCAACTGATATGCCATCGACCAATACGACGAAGAATCTGTAAGGTCCAATAAATTTAGGTAAGTTTCTTGGATTTGATCGCCGACCAACTCCATGGTGGGGGTGACTCTAAGAAATACATGTTCTCCTTCCTCAACTCGAGTGGTCGACGCCGTTGGTCCGCATAACTCTTCCGCCGACTTTGAGATGTTCGTGATCCGATCTCTCGATCAAACGGATCTTCTCGTGAGTCCGATGGATCATATCTGGTCCTACAACGTAACGCCGCCCCTGGTACCAACAAAGAGGCGTCTGACATTTACGTCCATACAGCGCTTCAAAAGGTGCCATTCCAATACTCGCATGGAAACTGTTATTGTAGGTGAACTCCACCAATGGTAAGACGTCGTCCCAACTTCCTCGGTGATCTAAGGTACACGCTCGCAACAAATCTTCAAGCGATTGGATCGTTTCCCGCCTGACCGCCACCTGCGTGGATGATATGCCGAGCTAAGCTCGAGCTCTGCTCCCATCGCCCTTGTAATTCCTCCAAAAATGAGCCGTGAACTTCGCATCTCGGTTCGACACGATCGAAGAGGGTATACCATGAAGTCGCACTATCTCCGCGATGTAGATCTCGGTCAGCCTTTTCCACGTTGTATGTCGACCTCACCGGTAAGAATGAGCAGATTTGGTCAATCGGCCGACGATCACCCAAATCGAATCATTCTTCTTCTCAAGGCCTTCGCAAACCTACAACGAAGTCCATGGAAATACTATCCCATTTCCAAACCGCACGCCGTTTATCAGAGCATTCCCGCAGTCGCTGGTGCTCCACCTTCGCTTCGACACGTTAAACACGAAGCTACGACCGCCACTTGCTTCTTCATTCCTGACCACCAAAAATGCTTCTTCAAGTCTTGATACATCTTCGTGAACTCCTGGTGAATACTAAAGTTGCTCTTGCGCGCTTCGTCGAGAATCAACTTTCTCACTTCTGATACGTTAGGTACGCACACTCGCCATTGCATCTCAAGATGTCGCCCGCCCGACTTGGAATTCGCCGCTTTCCTTGCGCTTATCAATCGAACCTTCTTGCAGCTCGTCATGAACTTGCTGGTCTCGGATCTCGCCCAACAACTGTTAGAAATGGTAAGCATACCAAATCTCAGCTTCCCTTGAAACTTCGACACTCAACTTCAAGTCTCTGAACTTCTCGAGCATCTCCAACTCCTCGATCATCATCGCCGAGGTTAAAACGCTTCTTCCTACTCAACGCACCGCTACTACGTTAGCCTTTCCGGATGGTATTCCAACGTAAAGTCGTAGTCCTTGAGAAATTTCGCCCATCTACGCCGACGATGTTGAGTTCTTTCGGTCGAACAGTACTTCAAGCTCTTGTGATCGCCGAAAACATTAAGAGTTCTCCATAAAGGTAGTGCCTCCATATCTTCAAGAAAAACCATCGCCGCCACTCCAAGTCGTGAGTAGGGTAGTTCCTCTCGTGGAATCTTAAGTCGCCTTGAAGCATACGCGACCACCTTCCGATGTTGCATCAAAGACGCATCCCAATCCCTGGTGTGACGCATCACAATACACCTCGTAAGGCTCTTCAGGTCGAGGCAAAATCAGCACAGCGCCGCCGCCAAAAGCTCCTTCGCCTTTGAAAACTGGCTTCACACTCCTGGCCCAGGCAAAAGGTTGATCCTTCCTCGTCACCGTAAAGAGGCGCGACAATCTTCGAGAAACCTTCAATGAATCTTCTGTAATAGCCTCGCTAAGCCGACAAAACTCCCGATCTCAGAATCGCCTTCTACTGTTCCCACGCTAACACAGCTTCAATCTTAGTTGGATCCATAGCTATCCCTTCTTTGGAAATCACGTGACCAAGAAAATTCACCTCTTCAAGCCAAAATTCACACTTCGACAGGTTGGCATAGAGTTGCTTATCTCGTAATATCTGCAGATCGACATAAGTGTTCTTCGCGGCTCTTCTCGGTTCCTCGAGTAGATCAAGATGTCGCCGATGAACACTACAACGAATCGATCCAAAAACGAATGGAAAATCCTATTCATGTAGTCCATAAACACACCGGGCGATTCGCTACTCCAAACGGCATCACCAAGTACTCAGAGTGACCGTATCTAGTCCTCGGAAGTCGCTTTGGGAACATCTTCCTCCTTCACGCGAACTGATGGTAGCCCGACTTCAAGTCTATCTTGAAAAGATCGCCGCCCACGGTTGATCCATCAAGTCGCCAATACGTGGTAACGGATAATCTGCTTCTTCACAAGAACCTTGTTGAGCTCGCGATAGTCCACGCACGCCTTGATCGCCCATCCTTCTTCTTAACCAACAACACCGAGCTCCCCACGGTGACACGCCGGTCGTATGAATTGCTTCGACTCCAAGTGTTCGATCCGGGACTTCGCTTCTTTCATCTCGGCAGAGACATCCTCAGATGGCGCTTTGAGATCGGCCCCGTCCTCGAATCGTGTCGATGGAGAACTCGACCTCGCACCGGTGGTAACCCTGGCACGCCTTCTGAAAACGCCCTCAAAGTCACACACCACCGAACATTCTTCACGCCGACCACTGGAAAACTTCCGAACTAGCTGATACATGTATTCCTAGTTCCTTCTTTCAAAGAAACTCCAATACGCTCGCAGAAAGATAATCGGAGACTCCAAGGTCCTGGGAAAATTACAGCTTTACTGGCACACCCAAGAGGACATGGTGGTGTGACAACCAATCCATCCCGAGAATGACATCTAAGCCCTTAAGAGGCAAACAAACCAAATTGACCACAAACTTTCTACTCAATAACCACTACACAATTAAGACATGCAGTTGTTTCAGTGACTAAGGTTTTAGTACCGGGTTATAACTACCAATTTAAACGGTAAAGCGCCACACCAAGTTCAAATGGTTCACACAATCGTAAGAAATAAAGGAACGGGTTGCACCCAATCAAAAAGAACGGATAAGGATTTACCATCGATCTCACATTCACCTTGAATAAGATCTTCACCGACCGCTTCCTCGCCACTCATGCGTAAAACTCGCTTTAGCCACTTGACGCTTCCCTTTGGCCTCGCCGCAAGCATCGCTTGCTCACTTAGGTGTAGGACAATCCTCGCAAAATGCCCTGGCTTCTGCAGCTTGAAACACACCTCCTCCTTCGAGTACGCTATCGCGTAATGTCCCGCTTTCCACATCGATAGCAAGTCACCTCGACACCGGCCCGACTCTCCACTCGCTTCCTGGGTCATCTGACGACATCGCCCCCTGTTGTTCCTCCGAGGCCTGGTCAGAAGGCTTCTTCTCGCAGCTTGTTTCCTTTCAGGCAAATTCGCCTCGCACTGGGTCTCACCGGCCCGCCACAACTTCTTCTTGTGGCTTCTCACTCCTTCTACCTCGACACATCGATCAATCGCCTCGAGGTTTCGATCCTCAACGACACCATCGACTTCAATGTCGAATCTCAATCCCCGCTGGAATCTCTCACTCAACCATCTTTGGTCAACTCGATCACGAATGGATCGAAATACCTCGCCAACGACTGAACTTGGCCGCATACTGACACCGCCGAGTTGCCTTGCCGCAATTGAAGAAATTCTTGCTCCTTCTCGCTGCGGCAAGATCTGGGAAGTACTTGTCCAAGAACCTTTCACGAAAAAGCTCCTGTGTCATCTCGCGACGTTCGCTTATAAATGTTTGTTTCACTCCTCTCCACCAATACCGCCTCCTAGCAAGAAGTAGGTGGCATAGTCGACCTTCACGCTGTCCGCAATGAAGTTCCTCAAGATCTTCTCGATCTCTTGCATCCAAAGATCGCCTTTATCCTGGATTTGGCTCACCATAGAACTTCGTGGATCATGCTTCGAAGTCCGCCAATCCTCTCGCTTCAAAGATTTCGCTCGCTTCGCTGTTGGCCGCAAGTTCGCTGAAGTTAACGCCGCCGCCTGGCTGAGCCATCGTGTTAGCCTGGCTGAGTTGCAGCAATGATTGTTGAGCCATGGCTGCCGCCATCTCTGGCCATAGCTTGAATTGCCTGCTCCATGTCGACGTTTCTGCCAATTGTCAGATTCCTACGAGGTGGCATTAGATTCCACAAAGTTCAAAACCCCGTCAATCTCACAACAAGGATGTGTTAAAACACACCGCTTCAATCAAGAAATAGCTCAAACAATTTTTCAAGCAATAAGTGCTTCACTTAATCAAACAAAGAATCAACATATTACAACTAGGTACCCAACACACATAACCCGACATAGTGACTACCCAAATTTATGCACACTTCTGGCCGAACCGAATCAAGCTCGATACTAACAATGTAACGACTGCTTTTACCGCTACCGAGCTCAATATACCGAGCTCGAGTTACCGAGCTCAACACACCGAGCTCAACATAAACTCAGTATGAGATGTGTTTTAAAAACGAAACTCTTGTGCCTTTAAAAAGTACGATATACTATTTTTTTTTTATAAAACCAACTCGTGCACATCGTAGTAATTACAATTTTTCAAACATGGTGCAACTAAGACACAAGACTTAAATTCTAATAAAACATACATGCATAACATACATATATATATCACTCAAATAATAATGTATACAAAATACAGAGTAGTAAATGTACAAAGAAAATACACCTAAGGTATGACGACTTCAAAAGAGCAATCATACCTGGGGTACTTCCTACAGACTCCCACGCAGGGTCGCTTCCAAAAGTAAGACCACCGCCTACCTCAGAGCAACAAAACATAACCGCCCAAACTGGTCACGACTCCGAACACAAAGAAAACAAAGTACGCCATCAAAAACAAACATCCAACAAACATAATCAATCACGACAAGTAGAGGTCGCCACTCGTCCTCGCCGAGCTCCTCCTAAGCATCATCTACGCCGAAGTTCCTCGCGCTTCGACATCGCCTCGGGTAACCGCTATGGATTGAAGGCACCACGGAAAGTGGTCAACTTCTCAACAATTCAAGATAAGCTCGACATAAAGGATATAAGCAAACAAAGAAAGTATAACATTCACCGACGTGACTCGACCATCTCACTCTAACTCGACACAACTCGCAATCCATTTTCTCTCGACTCGACAATTTTTCCGAATGCACACGCTGCATCAGATGTCGGAAAGTCCAGCCAAGCCTTGGGATCCTCGCTTCCCTAGGATACTAACTCAGTCCCATAGCGTGGCGACGTTTAGTCAATCTCCAGAAACAAAAGGGGACCTAGCACCCTTAGTTATCCGGTCACGGCCAAAAACGCCATACGACTCACCTAGCTCGCCACTGATGAACACCGCCAGATACGATATTCAAAGAGTTAAACACAAGATATTCAACCGCATGTCAAATAAAAAGAGCAAGCTCGACATGAAGAAACGCAATTCAACATGCAATACACAATGCACAACAAATATTCAATCACATATTAAATACATGCAAAACTCAATCATATCACAACATTTCAAGCTCGACACAAATCAGGAAATCCATACACAATAACATATACAGAATAATGAAGTGCCCTTACGCTAGCATACTATGAAAGTATTAATGTGAAGCGCCTTACATCAACTCCAAGTTAATGCCGCCGACAACGACTCGACACTGCCTTCAAATGAGCTCGACAACGACTTCTCTTACTCGATCTCGACACTACTGCCTTCAACGAGCTCGACAACGACTTCGACATCGCATCGCCCTCAATCGACCTCGACACGCACGCTTCTCGGCCGACCTCGACACGCACGCTTCTCGATCCGATTCCGCCGCTTCCACGCCCTGATTCGCCTCCCAGACACCTCGATTCGAAATCACACGATCTCTGAATCGACTTCCTAAAACAAACACAACTCAGCTCGATCTATGGGTTCTAATACACTTAGCTCTCTTCCCAAACTTAACCACAACCCAGAAAAATATAAAACTCAAGAACTGAAATATATTTTTCCTCTAACACAAAGTTAGGGTTTTCGATCAAAAGTTCATGAAAAAGTTATCTGATGCTTCAACAGATAGATCGACAACAACAACAACCAGAAGCAACAAACGAAAAAAAAGAAATCGAAACAAACCAAAAATGGGGGGGTTTCTGGGCACTGCCGATTGCAGAAAAACAGAGGAAGAAAATTTGTTTTTCAAGCCCAATTAATCGGTTAGAGAGATAGGTAATATCGTGAAGAAGAAAACCCATCAATTTGACATGATTTGGAAGCATAAAAACTAGCTAAAAATGGAAGGAAAAGTAGCGCTAAACAGTAGCACAGAGGAAAAGAAAAATCTGTTCTTCATACCTCAATGGTGATGGTCGAGCAGACGAGATATAGGTCGAGAAGATGATGATGAACAAGATTGATGAAGAAAATTTGTGCAGAATCTCGATGGAACTCAAGGTTTCTTCGATGGAAGTTTTTGGAGAAAAACAACGAAACTCAGAGCAGAAGGAAGGAAGAAGGAAGAAAAGAAAGAATGAGTGTCCGAGGGAAACCGATCGTGGTATACACCGGTGAGAGAAGGGGTATAATCGTGAACTCCAGCTATAAGATGCCAATCCCATCAATCATTCTACCCGCCTAATCGCTCCTCTCATAATTACCTCTACTCGCTTGGCCAACGATCTAGACACGCGACGAGAACGGCAAGCCGACAATATAATTATTACAAACAATATAATAATAACGCTCAATAACGCTCAAAGAATACGAGGTATCATCTCGACACGATGTCGATAAGTGGTGCTCGTGCAAGCGCACAAGGCTCTAACACGAAGTTCGTGAACGCCGCCTCCTCGCCGACATGCGACCTCCTCACCAGACGCGACTTCATCAACTCGACACGCCGACCTCCTCACCAAAGAAATAGTGCACGCTGGTCTCTCACCGCAAATGACCTCGCAAGAACGATCTTGGCACGGATCTCGACACAAGGTCTTGGTCGAGGTCTCGATACGACGCCCTAATACGATGTCGATCTCGCCCTCAGGTGTTACAATCTCTCCTCTAAAAAATTTCGCCCTCGAAATTGCAAATAAGATTCTTACTCGAAAAGTTCAGTGGTAATCGAAGTCTTCATCTTCTCCTCCAGCTCCTAAGTCGCATCTCCCGCCTTCTCGATCCCACACAACTTTGACAAGTTGAATCTCTTTGTTCCGCGAATCGCTTGGCTTTCCGATCAACGATCCTCGCTGGTGATGCTTCAAAGATAAGTCGCCCTTCGCTTGAATCACATCCGCTCGATGACATGAGAGGGCCTAAAACATACTTCCGCAATTGTGAGACGTGGGAAGACGCCGTGGATGTTCGACAAGAATGGTGGCAAGGCAACTGATATGCCATCGACCAATACGACGTAAGAATCTGTAAGGTCCAATAAATTTAGGGTAAGTTTCTTGGATTTGATCGCCGACCAACTCCAAAGAGTGGGGTGACTCTAAGAAATACATGTTCTCCTTCCTCGAACTCGAGTGGTCGACGCCGTTGGTCCGCATAACTCTTCTGGCCGACTTTGAGATGTTCGTGATCCGATCTCTCGATCAAACGGATCTTCTCGTGAGTCCGCTGGATCATATCTGGTCCTACGACAACGCCGCCGCCCTGGTACCAACAAAGAGGCGCCTGACATTTCCGCCCATACATGCTTCAAAAGGTGCCATTCCAATACTCGCATGGAAATCAAGTTATTGTAGGTGAACTCCACCAATGGTAAGACGCCGCCCCAACTTCCTGGTGATCTAACGCATAAGCTCGCAACAAATCTTCAAGTGATTGGATCGTTTTCGCCACCGACCACACCAGGGATGATATGCCGAGCTAAGCCTCGAGCTCTGCCTCCCATCGCCTCCTGCAATTCCCTCCAAAATGAGACGTGAACTTCGGATCTCTGGTCCGACACGATCAAGAGGGTATTCCATGAAGTCGCATTATCTCCGCTGATGTAGATCTCTGGCCGCCTTTTCCACGCTGTATGTCGACCACCGGTAAGAATGAGCAGATTTGGTCAATCGGCCGACGATCACCCAAATCGAATCATTCTTCTTCTCGCCTTCGCAAACCTACAACGAAATCCATGGAAATACTATCCCATTTCCAAACCGGTACGCCGTTTATCAGAGCATTCCCGCAGGTCGCTGGTGCTCCACCTTCGCTTCGACACGTTAAACACGGTTACGACTTCGCCACTTGCTTCTTCATTCCTGACCACCAAAAATGCTTCTTCAAGTCTTGATACATCTTCAGAACTCCTGGATGAATACTAAAGTTGCTCTTGCGCGCTTCGCCGAGAATCAACTTTCTCATTTCTGATACGCTAGGTACGCACACTCGCCATTGCATCTCAAGATGTCGCCCGCCCGACAGAAATTCGCCGCTTTCCTTGCGCTTATCAATCAACCTTCTTGCGTAAGCTCATTATGAACTTGCTGGTCTCTGATCTCGCCCAACAACTGTTAGAAATGGTAAGCATACCAAATCTCGCCTTCCCTGGTGAAACTTCGACACTCAACTTCAAGTCTCTAACTTCTCGAGCATCTCCAACTCGATCATCAATACCGAGGTTAAAACGCTTCTTCCTACTCAACGATCCGCTACTACGTTAGCCTTACCGGATGGTATTCCAACGTAAAGTCGTAGTCCTCGAGAAATTTCGCCCATCTACGCCGACGCATGTTGAGTTCTTTCTGGTCGAACAGTACTTCAAGCTCTTGTGATCGCTGAAAAAAGAAGAGTGCTCCCATAAAGGTAGTGTTCCATATCTTCAAACAAGAAACCATCGCCGCCACCCAAGTCGTGAGTAGGTAGTTCCTCTCGTGAATCTTAAGTCGCCTTGAAGCATACGCGACCACCTTCCGATGTTGCATCAAGACGCATCCCAATCCCCTGGTGTGACGATCACAATACACCTCGAAGCGCTCTTCTGCCGAGGCAAAATCAGACAGCGCCGCCGCCAAAAGCTCCTTCGCCTTTGAAAATCTGGCTTCACTCCTGGCCCAGGCAAAAGGTTGATCCTTCCTCGCCGTGCGTAAGAGGCGCGACAATCTTCGAGAAACCTTCAATGAATCTTCTAATATCCTCGCTAAGCCGACAAAACTCCCGATCTCAGAATCGCCTTCTACTGCTCCCACGCTAACACCGCCTTCAATCTTAGTCGATCCACAGCTATCCCTTCTTTGGAAATCACGTGACCAAGAAAATTCACCTCTTCAAGCCAAAATTCACACTTCGACAGGTTGGCATAGAGTCGCTTATCTCGTAATATCCGCAGATCGACATAAGTGTTCTTCGCGGTTCTTCCTTGCCTCGAGTAGATCAAGATGTCGCCGATGAACACTACAACGAATCGATCCAAAAACGAATGGAAAATCCTGCTCATGTAGTCCATAAACACACCGGGCGATTCGCTACCCAAACGGCATCACCAAGTACTCGTGAGTGACCGTGATCTAGTCCTCGGAAGTCGCTTTTGGCGACATCTTCCTCCTTCACGCGAACTGATGGTAGCCCGACTTCAAGTCTATCTTGAAAAGATCGCCGCCCACGGTTGATCCATCAAGTCGCCAATACGCGGTAACGGATAACCCGCTTCTTCACAAGAACCTTGCTGAGCTCGCGATAGTCCACGCACGCCTTGATCGCCCATCCTTCTTCTTAACCAACAACACCGAGCTCCCACTGCGACACGCCTGGTCAGATGAATCGCTTCGACTCCAAGTGTTCGATCCGGGACTTCGCTCTTTCATCTCGGCAGAGACATCCCGTGATGGCGCTGAAATCGGCCCTGTTCTCGAATCGTGTCGATGGAGAACTCGACCTCTCGCATCGGTGGTAACCCTGGCACGCCTTCGAAAACGCCCTCAAAGTCACACACCACCGAACATTCTTCACGCCGATCCGCTGAAAACTTCCGAACTAGCCAGATACATGTATTCCCTAGTTCCTTCTTTCAAAGAAACTCCAACACGCTCGCAGAAAGATAATCGAGACTCCAAGGTCCTGAAAATTACAGCTTTACGGCACACCAAAAGGATACGGTGGTGTGACAACCAATCCATCCCGAGAATGACATCTAAGCCCTTAAGAGGCAAACAAACCAAATTGACCACAAACTTTCTACTCAATAACCACTACACAATTAAGACATGCAAAGGTTTGTGACTAAGGTTTTAGCACCGGGTTGTAACTACTAATTTAAATCGGTAAAGGCCACAATACAAGTTCAAATGGTTCACACAATCAAGAAATAAAGGAACGGGTTGCACCCGAATCAAAAAGAACTGATAAGGATTTACCTCGATCTCACATTCACCTTGATAAGATCTTCACCGACCGCTTCTCGCCACTCATGCGTAAAACTCGCTTTAGCCACTTGACGCTTCCTTTGGCCTTTGCCGCAAGCATCGCTTGCTCACTTTAGGTGTAGGACAATCCTTGGCAAAATGCCCTGGCTTGCAGCTGAAACACACCTCCTCCTTCTCGAGTACGCTATCGCCAGAATGTCCCGCTTTCCACATCGATAGCAAGTCACCTCGACACCGGCCCGACTCTCCACTCGCCCTGGGTCATCTGACGACATCGCCCTCGTTGTCGCTCCCCGAGGCCTGGCCAGAAGGCTTCTTCTCGCGTTGTTTTCCTTCAGGCAAATTCCGCCTCGCACTGGGTCTCACCGTCCGCCCACAACGCTCTTCTTCAGGGTTTACTCCTTCTACCTCGACACATCGATCAATCGCCTTCGAGGTTTCTGATCCTCAACGACACCATCGACTTCAATGTCGAATCTCAATCCTCGCTGGAATCTCTCACTCAACCATCTTTGGTCAACTCGATCACGAATGGATCAAATACCTCGCCAACGACTCGAACTTGGCCGCATACTGACACCGCCGAAGTTGCCTTTGCCGCAATTGAAGAAATTCTTGCTCCTTCTCGGCTGCGGCAAGATCTGGGAAGTACTTGTCCAAGAACCTTTCACTAAAAAGCTCCTGTGTCATCTCGCGACGCTCGCTTATAAATGTTTGCTTCACCTCTCCACCAATACTCGCCTCCTAGCAAAGAAGTAGGTGGCATAGTCGACCTTCACGCTGTCCCGCAATGAAGTGCCTCAAGATCTTCTCGATCTCTTGCATCCAAAGATCGCCTTTATCCTGGATTTGGCTCACCATAGAACTTCTGGATCATGCTTCCTAAAGTCCGCTAATCCTCTCGCTTCAAAGATTTCGCTCGCCGCTGTCGCTGCCGCAAGTTCGCTGAAGTTAACGCCGCCGCCTGGCTGAGCCATCGCTGTTAGCCTCGCTGAGTTGCAAAGAATGATTGCTGAGCCATGGTCGCCGCCATCTCTGGCCATAGCTTGAATTGCTCGCTCCATGTCGACGCCTTGGCTGTAAATTGCCAGATTCCTACGAGGTGGCATTAGATTCCACAAAGTTCAAAACCCCGCTAATCTCACAACAAGGATGTGTTAAAACACACCGCTTCAATCAAGAAACAGCTTCAAACAATTTTTCAAGCAATAAGTGCTTCACTTAATCAAACAAAGAATCAACATAATACAACTAGGTACCCAACACACATAACCCGACACACATAAGGACTACCCAAATTTCCTATGCACTTTCTGGCCAGAACCGAATCGCCTCGATACCAACAATGTAACGACTGCTTCCTGACCGCTACCGAGCTCAATATACCGAGCTCGAGTTACCGAGCTCAACACACCGAGCTCAACATAAACTCAGATGAGATGTGTTTTAAAACGAAACTCAGTGCCTTTAAAAATACGATATATTTTTTTTTATAAAACCAACTCGTGCACATCAGAGTAATTACAGCTTTTCGAAACATGGTGCAACTAAGACACAAGACTTAAATTCTAATAAAACATACATGCATAACATACATATATATATCACTCAAAATAATAATGTATACAAAATACAGAGTAGCAAATGTATAAAGAAAATACACCTAAGGTATGACGACTTCAAAAGAGCAATCATACCCTGGGGGTACTTCCGGCAGACTCCCACGCAGGGGGCTGCTCCAAAAGTAAGACCACCAGTCTACCCTCGAGCAACAAAACATCACCGCCTAAACTGGTCACGACATGAACACAAAAGAAAACAAGTACACCATCAAAACAAACATCCAACAAACATAATCAATCACGACAAGCAGAGGTCGCCACTCGTCCTCGCCGAGCTCCTCCTAAGATCATCTCATCGCCGAAGTTCCTCGCGCTCGACATCGCCTGGGTAACCGCCATGGATCAAGGCACCACGGAAAGTGGTCAACTTCTCAACAATTCAAGATAAGCTCGACATAAAGGATATAAGCAAACAAAGAAAGTATAACATTCACCGACGTGACTCGACCATCTCACTCTAACTCGACACAACTCGCAATCCATTTTCTCTCGACTGACAATTTTTCCGAATGCACACGCTGCATCAGATGTCGGAAAGTCCAGCCGGCCTTGGGATCCTCGCCTCCCTAGATACCAACTCAGTCCCATAGCGTGGCGACGCCTAGTCAATCTCCCAGAAACAAAAGGGGACCTAGCACTTTAGTTATCCGGTCACGGCCAAAAACGCCATACGACTCACCTAGCTCGCCACTGATGAACAATTCGCCGTGATACGATATTCAAAGAGTTAAACACAAGATATTCAACCGCATGTCAAATAAAAAGAGCAAGCTCGACATGAAGAAACGCAATTCAACATGCAATACACAATTCACAACATATATTCAATCACATATTAAATACATGCAAAAACTCAATCATATCACAACATTTCAAGCTCGACACAAATCAGAAATCCATACACAATAACATAACCACGAGAATATGAAGTGCCCTTACGCTAGCATACTATGAAAGTATTAATGTGAAGCGCTCATCCGAACTCCAAGTTAATGCCGCCGACAACGACACCTTTCAAATGAGCTCGACAACGACTTCTCTTACTCGATCTCGACACTACTGCCTTCAACGAGCTCGACAACGACTTCGACACGCATCGCCCTCAATCGACCTCGACACGCACGCTTCTCACCGACCTCGACACGCACGCTTCGATCCGATTCCGCCGCTTCCACGCCCCTGATTCGCCTCCCGCACACCTCGATTCGAAATCACACGATCTCTGAATCGACTTCCTAAAACAAACACAACTCGCCTCGATCTATGGGTTCTAATACACTTAGCTCTCATCCCAAACTTAACCACAACCCGTAAAAATATAAAACTCAAGAACTTAAATATATTTTTCCTCTAACACAAAGTTAGGTTTTCGATCAAAAGTTCATGAAAAGGTTATCCGATGCTTCAACAGATAGATCGACAACAACAACAACCGTAAGCAACAAACTAAAAACAAGAAATCGAAACAAACCAAAATGAAGGGTTTCGGCACCGCCGATCAGAAAAACAGAGGAAGAAAATTTGTTTTACAAGCCCAATTAATCGTTAGAAAGATAGGTAATATCGTGAAGAAGAAAACCCATCAATTTGACATGATTTGGAAGCATAAAACTAGCTAAAATGGAAGGAAAAATAGCGCTAAACAAGAGTACGTAGGAAAAGAAAATCTGTTCTTCATACCTCAATGGTGATGGTCGAGATGGTAAGATATAGGCGGAGAAGATGATGATGAACAAGATTGATGAAGAAAATTTGTGCAGAATCTTGATGGAAGTCAAGGTTTCTCCGATGGAAGTTTTTGGAGAAAAACAACGAAACTCAGAGCAGAAGGAAGGAAGAAGAAAGAAGAAAAGAGAAAGAATGAGTGTTTGAGGGAATCGGTCATGGTATACAGCTGGTGAGAGAAGGGGTATAATCGTAACTCCAGCTATAAGATGCCAATCCCATCAATCATTCTACCCGCCTAATCGCTCCTCTCTCATAATTACCTCTCTACTCGCTTGGCCAACGATCTAGACACGCTGACGAGAACGGCAAGCCGACAATATAATTATTACAAACAATATAATAATAACGTCAATAACGCTCAAAGAATACGAGGTATCATCTCGACACGATGTCGACAAGGGTGCTCGTGCAAGCGCACAAGGCTCTAACACGAAGTTCGTGAACGCGCCTCTCCTCGACATGCGACCTCTTCAGCAGACGCGACTTCATCAACTCGACACGCGACCTCCTCACCAAAGCCTAGTGCACGCGGTCTCTCACCGCAAATGACCTCGCAAACGATCTTGGCACGGATCTCGACACAAGGTCTTGGTCGAGGTCTCGATACGCCGCCCTAATACGATGTCGATCTCGCCCTCAGGTGTTACAATCTCTCCTCTAAAAAATTTCGCCCTCGAAATTGCAAATAAGATTCTTACTCTGAAAAGTTCAGTGGTAATCGAAGTCTTCATCTTCTCCTCCAGCTCCCAAGTCGCATCTCCCGCCTTTCGATCCCACACAACTTTGACAAGTTGAATCTCTTTGTTCCGCGAATCGCTTGGCTTTCCGATCAACGATCCTTGCCGGTGATGCTTCAAAAGATAAGTCGCCCTTCGCTTGAATCACATCCGCTCGATGACATGAGAGGGCTCAAACATACTTCCGCAATTGTGAGACGTGGAAGACGCCGTGATGTTCGACAAGAATGGTGGCAAGGCAACTGATATGCCACCGACCAATACGACGTAAGAACTGTAAGGTCCAATAAATTTAGGGTAAGTTTCTTGGATTTGATCGCCGACCAACTCCAAAGGGGGTGACTCTAAGAAATACATGTTCTCCTTCCTCGAACTCGAGTGGTCGACGCCGTTGGTCCGCATAACTCTTCCGTCGACTTTGAGATGTTCGTGATCCGATCTCTCGATCAAACGGATCTTCTCGTGAGTCCGCCGGATCATATCCGTCCTACGACGCCGCCGCCGCCCTGGTACCAACAAAGAGGCGCCTCGACATTTCCGCCCATACGCTTCAAAAGGTGCCATTCCAATACTCGCATGGAAACCGTTATTGTAGGTGAACTCCACCAATGGTAAGACGCCGCCCCAACTTCCTGGTGATCTAACGCATAAGCTCGCAACAAATCTTCAAGCGATTGATCGTTTCTCGGCCGACCGCCACCTGCGGGATGATATGCCGAAGCTAAGCTCGAGCTCTGCCTCCCATCGCCCTGCAATTCCTCCAAAATGAGACGTGAACTTGATCTCTGGTCCGACACGATCAAGAGGGTATTCCATGAAGTCGCATTATCTCCGCGATGTAGATCTCTGGCCGCCTTTTCCACGCTGTATGTCGACCACCGTAAGAATGAGCAGATTTGGTCAATCTGGCCGACGATCACCCAAATCGAATCATTCTTCTTCTCGCCTTCGCAAACCTACAACGAAAGTCCATGGAAATACTATCCCATTTCCAAACCGGTACGCCGTTTATCAGAGCATTCCCGCAGGTCGCTGGTGCTCCACCTTCGCTCGACACGTTAAACACGGTTACGACTCGGCCACTTGCTTCTTCATTCCTGACCACCAAAAATGCTTCTTCAAGTCTTGATACATCTTCGTGAACTCCTGGATGAATACTAAAGTTGCTCTTGCGCGCTTCGCCGAGAATCAACTTTCACTTCTGGATACGTTAGTACGCACACTCGCCATTGCATCTCAAGATGTCGCCCGCCCGACGCGGAAATTCGCCGCTTTCCCTTGCGCTTATCAATCAACCTTCTTGCGTAAGCTCGCCATGAACTTGCCGGTCTCTGATCTCGCCCAACAATCTGTTAGAAATGGTAAGCATACCAAATCTCGCCTTCCCTGAAACTTCGACACTCAACTTCAAGTCTCTGAACTTCTCGAGCATCTCCAACTCCTCGATCATCAATACCGAGGTTAAAACGCTCTTCCTACTCAACGCATCCGCTACTACGTTAGCCTTACCGGATGGTATTCCAACGTAAAGTCGTAGTCCTCGAGAAATTTCGCCCATCTACGCCGACGCATGTTGAGTTCTTTCTGGTCGAACAGTACTTCAAGCTCTTGTGATCGCCGAAAACAAGAAGAGGTTCTCCCATAAAGGTAGTGCCTCCATATCTTCACAAGAAACCATCACGCCGCCCAAGTCGTGAGTAGGTAGTTCCTCTCGTGAATCTTAAGTCGCCTTGAAGCATACGCGACCACCTTCCGATGTTGCATCAAAGACGCATCCCAATCCTGGTGTGACGATCACAATACACCTCGAAAGGCTCTTCTGCCGAGGCAAAATCAGACAGCGCCGCCGCCAAAAGCTCCTTCGCCTTTGAAAATGGCTTCACACTCCTGGCCCAGGCAAAAGGTCGATCCTTCCTCGTCACCGTAAAGAGGCGCGACAATCTTCGAGAAACCTTCAATGAATCTTCGTAATATCCTCGCTAAGCCGACAAAACTCCCGATCTCAGAATCGCCTTCTACTGCTCCCACGCTAACACCGCTTCAATCTTAGTCGATCCACGCCTATCCCTTCTTTGGAAATCACGTGACCAAGAAAATTCACCTCTTCAAGCCAAAATTCACACTTCGACAGTCGCATAGAGTCGCTTATCTCAGAATATCCGCAGCACTCGACATAAGTGTTCTCGCGGTTCTTCCTGCCTCGAGTAGATCAAGATGTCGCCGATGAACACTACAACGAATCGATCCAAAAACGAATGGAAAATCCTGCTCATGTAGTCCATAAACACACCGGGCGATTCGCTACTCCAAACGGCATCACCAAGTACTCGTGAGTGACCGTGATCTAGTCCTCGGAAGTCGCTTTGGCGACATCTTCCTCCTTCACGCTAACTGATGGTAGCCCGACTTCAAGTCTATCTTGAAAAGATCGCCGCCCACGGTTGATCCATCAAGTCGCCAATACGCGGTAACGGATAATCTGCTTCTTCACAAGAACCTTGCTGAGCTCGCGATAGTCCACGCACGCCTCGATCGCCCATCCTTCTTCTTAACCAACAACACCGAGCTCCCCACTGGTGACACGCCGGTCAGATGAATTGCTTCGACTCCAAGTGTTCGATCCGGGACTTCACTTCTTTCATCTCGGCAGAGACATCCCAGATGGCGCTTTGGAAATCTGGCCCTGCTCCTCGAATCGTGTCGATGGAGAACTCGACCTCAGATCGGGTGGTAACCCTGGCACGCCTTCGGAAAACGCCCTCAAAGTCACACACCACCGAACATTCTTCACGCCGACCGCTGGAAAACTTCCGAACTAGCCGATACATGTATTCCTAGTTCCTTCTTTCAAAGAAACTCCAATACGCTCGCGTAAAGATAATCGAGACTCCAAGGTCCGAAAATTACAGCTTTACTGGCACAAATTAAAAGGACATGGTGGTGTGACAACCAATCCATCCCGAGGATGACATCTAAGCCCTTAAGAGGCAAACAAACCAAATTGACCACAAACTTTCTACTCAATAACCACTACACAATTAAGACATGCAGTTGTTAGGACTAAGGTTTTAGCAAATGGGTTGTAACTACTAATTTAAACTGTAAAGCGCCACAAATAAGTTCAAATGGTTCACACAATCAAGAAATAAAGGAACGGGTTGCACTAATCAAAAAGAATCTGATAAGGATTTACCTCGATCTCACATTCACCTTGATAAGATCTTCACCGACCGCTTCCTCGCCACTCATGCGTAAAACTCGCTTTAGCCACTGACGCTTCCTTTGGCTCTTGCCGCAAGCATCGCTTGCTCACTTTAGGTGTAGGACAATCTCGCAAAATGCCCTGGCTTGCAGCTTGAAACACACCTCCTCCTTCTCGAGTACGCATCGCAGAATGTCCCGCTTCCACATCGATAGCAAGTCACCTCGACACCGGCCTCGACCTCCACTCGCTTCCTGGTCATCTGGACGACATCGCCCCCTCGTTGCTGCCTCCTCCGAGGCCTGGCCAGAAGGCTTCTTCTCGCGCTTGTTTCTTTCAGGCAAATCTCTCGCCCGCAGACTGGGTCTCACCGGCCCGCCACAACGCTTTCTTCTTCAGGGCTTTCACTCCTTCTACCTCGACACATCGATCAATCGCCTCGAGGTTTCTGATCCTCAACGACACCATCGACTTCAATGTCGAATCTCAATCCTCGCTGGAATCTCTCACTTAACCATCTTTGGTCAACTCGATCACGAATGGATCAAATACCTCGCCAACGACTAACTTGGCCGCATACTGACACCGCCGAAGTCAGCTTTGCCGCAATTGAAGAAATTCTTGCTCCTTCTCGCTGCGGCAAGATCTGGGAAGTACTTGTCCAAGAACCTTTCACTAAAAAGCTCCTGTGTCATCTCGCGACGCTCGCTTATAAATGTTTGCTTCACCTCTCCACCAATACTCAAGGCTCCTAGCAAAGTAGGTGGCATAGTCGACCTTCACGCTGTCCCGCAATGAAGTGCCTCAAAGATCTTCTCGATCTCTTGCATCCAAAGATCGCCTTTATCCGATTTGGCTCACCATAGAACTTCTGCGGATCATGCTTCCTCAAGTCCGCTAATCCTCTCGCTTCAAAGATTTCGCTCGCTTCGCTATTGCCGCAAGTTCGCTGAAGTTAACGCCGCCGCCTGGCTGAGCCATCGCGTTAGCCTGGCTGAGTTGCAAAGAATGATTGTTGAGCCATGGTCGCCGCCATCTCTGGCCATAGCTTGAATTGCTCGCTCCATGTCGACGTTTCTGGCCAGTAAATTGCCGATTCCTACGAGGTGGCATTAGATTCCACAAAGTTCAAAACCCTGGCTGAATCTCACAACAAGGATGTGTTAAAACACACCGCTTCAATCAAGAAACAGCTCAAACAATTTCAAGCAATAAGTGCTTCACTTAATCAAACAAAGAATCAACATAATACAACTAGGTACCCAACACACATAACCCGACACACATGACTACCCAAATTTTTATGCACAAATTTCTCGTAACCGAATCAAGCCTCGATACCAACAATGTAACGACTGCTTCCTGACCGCTACCGAGCTCAATATACCGAGCTCGAGTTACCGAGCTCAACACACCGAGCTCAACATAAACCTATATGAGATGTGTTTTAAAACGAAACTCTTGTGCCTTCTAAAAATACGATATATTTTTTTTTATAAAACCAACTCAGCACATCGTAGTAATTACAAATTTTTCAAACATGGTGCAACTAAGACACAAGACTTAAATTCTAATAAAACATACATGCATAACATACATATATATATCACTCAAATAATAATGTATACAAAATACAGAGTAGCAAATGTATAAAGAAAATACACCTAAGGTATGACGACTTCAAAAGAGCAATCATACCCTGGGTACTTCGCAGACTCCCACGCAGGGTCGCTTCCAAAAGTAAGACCACCGCCTACCCTCAGAGCAACAAAACATAACCGCCTAAATCGGTCACGACTGAACACAAAAGAAAACAAGTACGCCATCAAAAGAAATACATCCAACAAACATAATCAATCACGACAAGTAGAGGTCGCCACTCGTCCTCGCCGAGCTCCTCCTAAGATCATCTATCGCCGAAGTTCCTCGCGCTTCGACATCGCCTGGGTAACCGCCATGGATCAAGGCACCACGGAAAGTGGTCAACTTCTCAACAATTCAAGATAAGCTCGACATAAAGGATATAAGCAAACAAAGAAAGTATAACATTCACCGACGTGACTCGACCATCTCACTCTAAACTCGACACAACTCGCAATCCATTTTCTCTCGACTGACAATTTTTCCTAATGCACACGCTGCATCAGATGTCGGAAAGTCCAAAGCCTTGGGATCCTCGCTTCCCTAGGACAATAACTCAGTCCCATAGCTGGGCGACGTTTAGTCAATCTCCCGTAAACAAAAGTGGGACCTAGCACTTTAGCTTATCCGGTCACGGCCAAAAACGCCATACGACTCACCTAGCTCGCTTCACTGATGAACAATTCGCCATGATACGATATTCAAAGAGTTAAACACAAGATATTCAACCGCATGTCAAATAAAAAGACCAAGCTCGACAAGAAGAAACGCAAAACAACATGCAATACACAAATCCCAACATATATTCAATCACATATTAAATACATGCAAAAACTCAATCATATCCCAACATTTCAAGCTCGACACAAATCAGAAATCCATACACAATAACATAACCACGAGAATATGAAGTGCCCTTTACGCTAGCATACTATGAAAGTATTAATGTGAAGCGCCTCTTACCGAACTCCAAGTTAATGCCGCCGACAACGACTCGACTTGCCTTTTCAAATGAGCTCGACAACGACTTCTCTTACTCGATCTCGACACTGTCTTCAACGAGCTCGACAACGACTTCGACACGCATCGCCCTCAATCGACCTCGACACGCACACTTCTCGCCGACCTCGACACGCACGCTTCTCGATCCGATTCCGCCGCTTCCACGCCCTGATTCGCCTCCCGCACACCTCGATTCTGAAATCACACGATCTCTGAATCGACTTCCTAAAACAAACACAACTCGCCTCGATCTATGGGTTCTAATACACTTAGCTCTCATCCCAAACTTAACCACAACCCGTAAAATATAAAACTCAAGAACTGAAATATATTTTTCCTCTAACACAAAGTTAGGGATTTCGATCAAAAGTTCATGAAAAGGTTATCCGATGCTTCAACAGATAGATCGACAACAACAATAACCAAGCAACAACAAACGAAAAACAAGAAATCTAAACAAACCAAAATGAAGGGTTTCGGCACCGCTGATTGCGTAAAAACAGAGGAAGAAAATTTGTTTTACAAGCCCAATTAATCTGCTAGAAAGATAGGTAATATCGTGAAGAAGAAAACCCATCAATTTGACATGATTTGGAAGCATAAAACTAGCTAAAAATGGAAGGAAGAAATAGCGCTAAACAAGAGTACGTAGGAAAAGAAAATCTGCTTCTTCATACCTCAATGGTGATGGTCGAGATGGTAGATATAGGTCGAGAAGATGATGATGAACAAGATTGATGAAGAAAATTTCAGTGCAGACTCGATGGAACTCAAGGTTTCGCTGATGGAAGTTTTTGGAGAAAACAACGAAACTCAGAGCGTAAGGAAGGAAGAAGAAAGAAGAAAAGAGAAAGAATGAGTGTTCGAGGGAATCTGATCGTGGTATACACCGGTGAGAGTGGGTATAATCGTGAACTCCAGCTATAAGATGCCAATCCCATCAATCATTCTACCCGCCTAATCGCTCCTCTCATAATTACCTCTCTACTCGCTTGGCCAATCCGCCTAGACATCGCGACGCAGAACGGCAAGTCGACAATATAATTATTACAAACAATATAATAATAACGCTCAATAACGCTCAAAGAATACGAGGTATCATCTCGACACGATGTCGACAAGGGTGCTCGTGCAAGCGCACAAGGCTCTAACACGAGTTCGTGAACGCGCCTCCTCACCGACATGCGCCCTCATCACCCAGACGCGACTTCATCAACTCGACACGCCGACCTCCTCACCAAAGCAGCCTAGTGCACGCGGTCTCCTCACCGCAAATGACCTCGCAAACGATCTTGGCACGGATCTCGACACAAGGTCTTGGTCGAGGTCTCGATACGCCGCCCTAATACGATGTCGATCTCGCCCTCAGGTGTTACAATCTCTCCTCTAAAAAATTTCGCCCTCGAAATTGCAAATAAGATTCTTACCTCTAAAAGTTCAGTGGTAATCGAGTCTTCATCTTCTCCTCCAGCCTCCCAAGTCGCATCTCCCGCCTTCTCGATCCCACACAACTTTGACAAGTTGAATCTCTTTGTTCCGCGAATCGCTTGCTTTCCGATCAACGATCCTTGCTGGTGATGCTTCAAAAGATAGGTCGCCCTTCGCTTGAATCACATCCGCTCGATGACATGAGAGGGCTCAAACATACTTCCGCAATTGTGAGACGTGGAAGACGCCGTGGATGTTCGACAAGAATGGTGGCAAGGCAACTGATATGCCACCGACCAATACGACGAAGAATCGTAAGGTCCAATAAATTTAGGGTAAGTTTGATTTGATCGCCGACCAACTCCAAAGAGTGGGGTGACTCTAAGAAATACATGTTCTCCTTCCTCGAACTCGAGTGGTCGACGCCGCTGGTCCGCATAACTCTTCTCGCCGACTTTGAGATGTTCGTGATCCGATCTCTCGATCAAACGGATCTTCTGTGAGTCCGCTGGATCATATCTGGTCCTACGATACGCTCGCCGCCCTGGTACCAACAAAGAGGCGCCTGACATTTCCGCCCATACAGCCGCTTCAAAAGGTGCCATTCCAATACTCGCATGGAAACCGTTATTGTAGGTGAACTCCACCAATGGTAAGACGCCGCCCCAACTTCCTAAGTGATCTAACGCATAAGCTCGCAACAAATCTTCAAGCGATTGATCGTTTTCTGGCCGACCGCCTGCGGGATGATATGCCGAGCTAAGCTCGAGCTCTGCTCCCATCGCCTCCTGCAATTCCTCCAAAATGAGACGTGAACTCGGATCTCTGGTCCGACACGATCAAGAGGGTATTCCATGAAGTCGCATTATCTCCGCGATGTAGATCTCTGGCCTTTTTTCCACGCTGTATGTCGACCACCGTAAGAATGAGCAGATTTGGTCAATCTGGCCGACGATCACCCAAATCAATCATTCTTCTTCTCGCGCCTTCGCAAACCTACAACGAAATCCATGGAAATACTATCCCATTTCCAAACCGGTACGCCGTTTATCAGAGCATTCCCGCAGTCGCTGGTGCTCCACCTTCGCTTCGACACGCTAAACACGGTTACGATTTCGCCACTTGCTTCTTCATTCCTGACCACCAAAATGCTTCTTCAAGTCTTGATACATCTTCGTGAACTCCTGGATGAATACTAAAGTTGCTCTTGCGCGCTTCGCCGAGAATCAACTTCCTCACTGATACGTTAGTACGCACACTCGCCATTGCACTCAAGATGTCGTCCCGCCCGACGTGGAAATTCGCCGCTTTCCTTGCGCTTATCAATCAATCTTCTTGCGTAAGCTCGCCATGAACTTGCCGGTCTCTGATCTCGCCCAACAACTGCTAGAAATGGTAAGATACCAAATCTCACTTCCCTGAAACTTCGACACTCAACTTCAAGTCTCTGAACTTCTCGAGCATCTCCAACTCTCGATCATCAATACCGAGGTTAAAACGCTTCTTCCTACTCAACGCATCCGCTACTACGTTAGCCTTTACCGGATGGTATTCCAACGTAAAGTCGTAGTCCTCGAGAAATTCTCGCCCATCTACGCCGACGCATGTTGAGCTCTTTCTGGTCGAACAGTACTTCAAGCTCTTGTGATCGCTGAAACAAAGAAGAGTGCTCCCATAAAGGTAGTGCCTCCATATCTTCAAATAAGAAAACCATCACGCCGCCTCCAAGTCGTGAGTAGGTAGTTCCTCTCGTGAATCTTAAGTCGCCTTGAAGCATACGCGACCACCTTCCGATGTTGCATCAAAGACGCATCCCAATCCCCTGGTGTGACGATCACAATACACCTCGAAAGGCTCTTCTGCCGAGGCAAAATCAGCACAGCGCCGCCGCCAAAAGCTCCTTCGCCTTTGAAAATCGCTTCACACTCCTGGCCCAGGCAAAAGGTCGATCCTTCCTCGCTACCGTAAAGAGGCGCGACAATCTTCGAGAAACCTTCAATGAATCTTCTAATATCCTCGCTAAGCCGACAAAACTCCCGATCTCAGAATCGCCTTCTACTGCTCCCACGCTAACACCGCTTCAATCTTAGTCGATCCACAAATATCCCTTCTTTGGAAATCACGTGACCAAGAAAATTCACCTCTTCAAGCCAAAATTCACACTTCGACAGTTGGCATAGAGTCGCTTATCTCGTAATATCCGCAAAGACTTTACAAGTGTTCTGGCGGCTCTTCCTGCCTCGAGTAGATCAATATGTCGCCGATGAACACTACAACGAATCGATCCAAAAACGAATGGAAAATCCTGCTCATGTAGTCCATAAACACACCGGGCGATTCGTTACTCCAAACGGCATCACCAAGTACTCAGAGTGACCGTGATCTAGTCCTGGAAGTCGCTTTGGCGACATCTTCCTCCTTCACGCCGAACTGATGGTAGCCCGACTTCAAGTCTATCTTGAAAAGATCGCCGCCCACGGTTGATCCATCAAGTCGCCAATACGCGGTAACGGATAATCTGCTTCTTCACAAGAACCTTGCTGAGCTCGCGATAGTCCACGCACGCCTTGATCGCCCATCCTTCTTCTTAACCAACAACACCGGAGCTCCCCACTGCGACACGCCGGTCAGATGAATTGCTTCGACTCCAAGTGTTCGATCCGGGACTTCACTTCTTTCATCTCGGCAGAGACATCCTCAGATGGCGCTGAAATCTGGCCCTGCTCCTCGAATCAGTCGATGGAGAACTCGACCTGCATCGTGGTAACCCTGGCACGCCTTCTGAAAACGCCCTCAAAGTCACACACCACCGAACATTCTTCACGCCGATCCGCTGAAAACTTCCAACCAGCCGATACATGTATTCCCTAGTTCCTTCTTTCAAAGAAACTCCAATACGCTCGCGTAGAAGATAATCGAGACTCCAAGGTCCTGAAAATTACGCTTTACGCACACCAAAAGGACATGGTGGTGTGACAACCAATCCATCCCGAGGATGACATCTAAGCCCTTAAGAGGCAAACAAACCAAATTGACCACAAACTTTCTACTCAATAACCACTACACAATTAAGACATGCAAAGAGCTCAGGACTAAGGTTTTAGCAAATTGGGTCAGAACTACTAATTTAAACGGTAAAGGCCACAAATAAGTTCAAATGGTTCACACAATCGTAAGAAATAAAGGAACGGGTTGCACTAATCAAAAAGAACGGATAAGGATTTACCCTCGATCTCACATTCACCTTGATAAGATCTTCACCGACCGCTTCTCGCCACTCATGCGTAAAACTCGCTTTAGCCACTTGACGCTTCCCTTTGCCTTTGCCGCAAGCATCGCTTGCTCAGCTTTAGGTGTAGGACAATCCTCGCAAAATGCCCTGGCTTGCAGCTGAAACACACCTCCTCCTTCGAGTACGCTATCGCGTAATGTCCCGCTTTCCACATCGAGCAAGCAAGTCACCTCGACACCGGCCTGACTCTCCACTCGCCCCTGGTCATCTGGACGACATCGCCCCTCGTCGCTCCCCGAGGCTCTGGCCGTAAGGCTTCTTCGCGTTGTTTTCCTTTCAGGCAAATCTCCGCCCCACACTGGGGTCTCACCGTCCGCCACAACGCTTTCTTCTTGTGGCTTTACTCCTTCTACCTCGACACATCGATCAATCGCCGGAGGTTTCGATCCTCAACGACACCATCGACTTCAATGTCGAATCTCAATCCCCGCTGGAATCTCTCACTTAACCATCTTTGGTCAACTCGATCACGAATGGACTGAAATACTCGCCAACGACTGAACTTGGTCGCATACTTGACATCGCCGAGTCAGCTTTGCCGCAATTGAAGAAATTCTGCCCTTCTACTGCGGCAAGATCTGGGAAGTACTTGTCCAAGAACCTTTCACTAAAAAGCTCCTGTGTCATCTCGCGACGCTCGCTTATAAATGTTTGCTTCACCTCTCCACCAATACTCAAGGCCTCCTAGCAAGAAGTAGGTGGCATAGTCGACCTTCACGCTGTCCCGCAATGAAGTGCCTCAAAGATCTTCTCGATCTCTTGCATCCAAAGATCGCCTTTATCCGGATTTGGCTCACCATAGAACTTCTGGATCATGCTTCCTAAAGTCCGCTAATCCTCTCGCTTCAAAGATTTCGCTCGCTTCGTCGCTGCCGCAAGTTCGCCGAAGTTAACGCCGCCGCCTGGCTGAGCCATCGCGTTAGCCTGGCTGAGTTGCAGCACCGATTGTTGAGCCATGGTCGCCGCCATCTCTGGCCATAGCTTGAATTGCTCGCTCCATGTCGACGTTTCCTGCCAGTAAATTGCCGATTCCTACGAGGTGGCATTAGATTCCACAAAGTTCAAAACCCCGCTCAATCTCGTAACAAGGATGTGTTAAAACACACTGCTTCAATCAAGAAACAGTTCAAACAATTTCTCAAGCAATAAGTGCTTCACTTAATCAAACAGCAATCAACATAAAACAACTAGGTACCTAACACACACAACCCGAACACACATAACCCGACATAGTGACTACCCAATTTCTATGCACACTTCTATTTAACCGAATCAAGCTCGATACTAACAATGTAACGACTGCTTCCTGACCGCTACCGAAGCTCAATATACCGAGCTCGAAAGTTACCGAGCTCAACACACCGAGGTCAACATAATGCTATATGAGATGTGTTTTAAAACGAAACTCTTGTGCCTTTTAAAAATACGATATATTTTTTTTATAAAACCAACTCTGCACATCGTAGTAATTACAAATTTTTCAAACATGGTGCAACTAAGACACAAGACTTAAATTTAATAAAACATACATGCATAACATACATATATATATCACTGAAATAATAATGAAAACAAAATACAGAGTAGAAAATGTACAAAGAAAATACACCTAAGGTATGCCGACTTCAAAAGAGCAATCATACCCTGGGGTACTTCCGCAGACTCCACGCAGGGGTCGCCCAAAAGTAAGACCACCGCCTACCTCAGAGCAACAAAACATACACCGCCCAAACCGGTCACGACTCAACACAAAGAAAAACAAGTACGCCATCAAAAGAAATACATCGAACAAACATAATCAATCACGACAAGCAGAGGTCGCCACTCGGGTCCTCGCCGAGCTCCTCCTAAGATCATCCGCCGCCGAAGTTCCTCGCGCCGACATCGCCTCGGGTAACCGCCATGGATTGAAGGCACCACTGAAAGTGGTCAACTTCTCAACAATTCAAGATAAGCTCGACATAAAGGATATAAGCAAACAAAGAAAGTATAACATTCACCGACGTGACTCGACCATCTCACTCTAAACTCGACACAACTCGCAATCCATTTTCTCGACCGACAATTTTTCCTGAATGCACACGCTGCATCAGATGTCGGAAAGTCCAGCCAAGCCTTGGGATCCTCGCCTCCCTAGGATACCAACTCAGTCCCATAGCGTGGCGACGCCTAGTCAATCTCCCGTGAAACAAAAGTGGACCTAGCACTTTGGCTTATCCTGGTCACGGCTCAAAAACGCCATACGACTCACCTAGCTCGCCACTGATGAACAATTCGGCCAGATACGATATTCAAAGAGTTAAACACAAGATATTCAACCGCATGTCAAATAAAAAGAGCAAGCTCGACATGAAGAAACGCAATTCAACATGCAATACACAATTCACGACATATATTCAATCACATATTAAATACATGCAAAAACTCAATCATATCACAACATTTTAAGCTCTCGACAAATCAGAAATCCATACACAATAACATAACCACGTGAGAATATGAAATGCCCTTACGCTAGCATACTATGAAAGTATTAATGTGAAGCGCTCTTACCGAACTCCGTTAATGCCGCCGACAACGACTTCTCTTACTCGATCTCGACACTACTGCCTTCAACGAGCTCGACAACGACTTCGACATCGCATCGCCCTCAATCGACCTCGACATCGCACACTTCTCGCCGACCTCGACACGCACGCTTCTCGATCCGATTCCGCCGCTCCACGCCCTGATTCGCTTCCGCACACCTCGATTCGAAATCACACGATCTCTGAATCGACTTCCTAAAACAAACACAACTCGTTCGATCTACGGGTTCTAATACACCTAGCTCTCTTCCCAAACTTAACCACAACCCGTAAAATATAAAACTCAAGAACTGAAATATATTTTTCCTCTAACACAAAGTTAGGTTTTTGGTCAAAAGTTCATGAAAAGGTTATCCGATGCTTCAACAGATAGATCGACAACAACAATAACCAAGCAACAAACGAAAAACAAGAAATCTAAACAAACCAAAAATGGGGGTTTCGGGCACCGCCGATCATAAAAACAGAGGAAGAAAATTTGTTTTACAAGCCCAATTAATCTGCTAGAAAGATAGGTAATATCGTGAAGAAGAAAACCCATCGCTTTGACATGATTTGAAGCACAAACCGGCTCAAAATGGAAGGAAAAATAGCGCTAAACAAGAGTACGAGGAAAAGAAAATCTGCTTCTTCATACCTCAATGGTGATGGTCGAGATGGTGAGATATGTCGAGAAGATGATGATGAACAAGATTGATGAAGAAAATTTGGCAGATCTCGATGGAACTCAAGGTTTCGCCGATGGAAGTTTTTGGAGAAAACAACGAAACTCAGAGCGTAAGGAAGGAAGAAGAAAGAAGAAAAGAGAAAGAATGAGTGTTCGAGGGAATCGGTCATGGTATACACCGGTGAGAGAAGGGTATAATCAGAACTCCAGCTATAAGATGCCAATCCCATCAATCATTCTACCCGCCTAATCGCTCCTCTCATAATTACCTCTACTGGCTTGGCCACAATCCGCCTAGACACACGACGAGAACGGCAGTCGACAATATAATTATTACAAACAATATAATAATAACGCTCAATAACGCTCAAAGAATACGAGGTATCATCTCGACACGATGTCGACCAAGTGGTGTTCGTGCGGCAAGCGCACAAGGTTCTAACACGAAGTTCGTGAACGCGCCTCCTCGCTCGACATGCGACTCTTCATCTCAGACGCGACTTCATCAACTCGACACGCGACCTCCTCACCGCCAGCCTAGTGCATCGCGCCTCCTCGGGCCTAGAATGATCTCCTGCAAACGATCTTGGCACGGATCTCATTACAAGGTCTTGGTCGAGGTCTCGATACGCCGTCCCTAATACGATGTCGATCTCGCCCTCAGGTGTTACACAGAGGTCGCTGATGATATTCAGATGTCGCATGATGGCCGAGTTGCTATCGTGCCACTGCAGGGTGAGTATGTAGGTTGAATACATATTTTTGCCCCTTATCTTTTTAGTTTTCACTTTCGTCTCTTATCTTTTTTAGTTTTCATTTAAGTCCTTTAAACTTCAAAATCACATCAATTTCCTCTTTTCTATTTATTTATTCATATTTTCTTAGATTTAATCATCATCCACACGTGGCGTAAAAATAAAATAAAACAAACCGCCACGTGTAAGATGATATTTCGCCTAAGACAAAAAAGAATAATTAAAAAGAAAGGAAGAAATTGAAGTAATTTTCGTAACTTAATGGACTTAAATGAAAACTAAAAAAATAGGATAAGTGGTCGAAAATTACAGCTTTAACCTATATTTTTTAACTTGTTTGGTATGTTGTTATTGTTTAGGTTCCTTCCACAAAGCCAGTCATGAATGTTATCACGTATAATCGAGCAAAATTACCACATTTATCGACCACCTGGGACGCTGACGGTGGATGAGCTGAGGCACATGTTCAATTCTTTCGCAGTAAGTTGTTTATTTTTTTTTGTTGCGTATTATTTTTTTATTTCATGAATTTCAATTATTTTTAATAACGTATTATATTCATACAGGAGAGGGTTTCTAGGAAGGAAGAGCAGGAGGAGCAGATCAAGAAGAACTTCCATATGAAGGCTTCCCACCGCCTATCCGATATGCTTAGAGATGCCCGCCAATGGGCAAATCCCACTTGGATAGGAGATGAGATCTGGCAAAGAAATACAGCGCACCGAACTCCCCGAGTTCAAGGCGGTAAAGTTTAGAAGGTTAAGAAGAATAGAGCCTCCAAAAGGGTGGAGCTTGTATACTGAGGTTCGGTCACCAAAGCAAAGACGCAAATGACTTGCACGCTTTATATTATTATTATTATTATTATTATTATTATTATTATTATTATTATTTAGTTAAGCTTTTTTATTAAATAATTACGCCTCTCGGTTGAAAAGTGGAGGTTCAGCTTGCACGAGCTCCATCGCAACTCATATTAGGAAAGCGTAAATTCTGATTTTGTAGATGAGCGGTCGAGGCGACTCTGTGTAATTATAAAACATAATGAATAGTTTTTTAACAATGTTTATATTGTTTTATTACAATAAAAATTCACTAATTTGTTTATGTTTGACAGAGGAGTTTGAGGCGCAGGATGTCTCTGTGTTAGATCTCGTGACATCGCCATGTTCCCCATCTCAGAGCCCAGAGGATCCAAATGGCACCATCGATGGTTTGGACAGATGTTGTTGGCGGTAGCAAGAAGGGTCGCCATACCGCGGTCGGGCGACCTTGCCAATAACTACAAGAGTGGCTCGCCGCTTCTCCATCGAGAGTCGCCCACAGCCGTGGCCGCCGCTGATGAGCGGGAGATAGCAGAGTTGAAGCGGCCATGGCCGAGCAAAGAAGGGTTGGTCGGGCCGAGCAGCCGGGATCGCGCGCCAAAGAAATAGCCAGGAGGAGGCCCGCCGACCACGCCATGTTGGCTCAAAGCCGCAATGATGCATGATCTGCACCATTCGCTAGCTCGCGAGCCGCCTCCTCCACCGCTTCTCCGCCGCTCCGCCTCATAAAGCATCGGGTGATCATGTCGATGATGCAGATAGTGATCATGATCGTGACTATCGACTATTAGTTATGTTTGTATCGATATTTTTTATATTTTCGGACATCTTTTTTATTACCGCTTTGTTCGCCTAATTTTTTTATTTATTTTTACGCTTTTTTTATTTTTGTTTTATAGTTTTGTTATCACATTGCATTTTTAATTACAGGAATAAATTAAAAATTAAATGTAATAACTAGTAATCGTTAATTAAATGAATAAATAAATTAAATTGATTACGTAAATTAAAATTAAATAATTTAAAAATTAAATAATTTTAAAAAATTTAAACAATTTTCAATTCAAAAATAATTTAATGTTTTTTACCGACTTCATTATGGTCAGCCGGAAACGCTAAGAAATTAATGACCGGTTAAAACAATCGGAAGAGTTATCGCTGTCGCCGAAATTTACCGACAAAGTTAAGCCGACGGAGGAAAAGCCGTTTCAGACGCATTTGCGACGCGCTTTTACCGACGGATATCTGCCTGCTTCAGAATCATCGGAATTTTTGATTACCGACGGTATTTAGGATTACCGACGCTTTTGGCCGCGCAGAATCCCGCGATTTCTTGTAGTGATAATTCATGCTACAACATCTCAACAACACATAGTAATACTACAAGTACTACCACACAATTTAACCAAACATCAAACCAACCAACACACAAGGCTAAAAGGTCAAACTCATTATATAAGAATTTCTTACTCGGGCGCGAACAATCCACGCTTAGGTAATTCAAACTATTGTCAAGTTGCACCTGCTGCACTCTTAAGCAAGAACCTTAACAACACAAACTTAATACAATTAGACCCCAAAAAATACAAATCCTAGACCCCTAGGGTAGCCACGGTTTTAGGTCCCTAAAAGGTTTAAGAATTACTCACTTAATCCCATATAGTTCACATCTAGTCATATAACATGATACAAGTTCAAGTCATCCAAGTTTTCAACCTTTTACTAACTCTACACACTTAGAAAATACCTAAACCAAAATTTACCAATTGGAATAGTGTTTTTACCAAATGAATAATGTTTTGCCAACTTTGAATCACTTTAAAACACTAAAACATGTCACAAAAATTTTAGAAACAATTTTATTACAATTCCAAAACAATACTTAAAGCATAAGCCAAATCATTTACTAAAATCAAGCTTCTTTGAAAAGCTTTGCTAAATCAAATCATCAACTACTTTACAACTATTTTTAAGCTTAAAAACAAGTTAAGAATATGCTCCAAATTCCATCAAAGTGCCACGGTTTTAAGCTTCCAAAAACAACTCCAAGTTTTCAAATCTTTTGACAACAAAATCTTATAAGCTTTGCTTAATCAAAACTTCTTACCAAAACTAAACTTCTTTTCCACTTTAATACAATTAAAAACAAATTAAAACTTACTCAAAACTTGATTATAAGCCACTGTTTTGGAAGCCCCAAAAAGCACCAAATTTAATTTTCTTTCAAACAATTTTTCAAAGCTCCAAACATAGAAATCTTTATAGACTTAAAGTCCTAACCAAAAACTAACTTCTAAACACTTTAAACACTTTAAAAACAAATTAAAAACATCATCAAAACCATACAAATAAGCCACGGTCCCAGCCCTAAAATTAACCAAATTAATTTCTCAAAACTTTGTAAAATATGCATAAAAGACTAGTTTCAAACATACTACTCAAACCCTCCAAGAACCAACTCCAAAACCACAAAAACAAGTCAAGATCAAGCCCCCTAACAGCCCTAGGCTCGCTAGAAATCAAGAGTTAGGTTTCCAAATTTTAAAAACTCTAATCAAGCTTAATCATGGAAGAAATTGATGGATCCATGAAATAGACAAGCTAAAACATAAAGATCCAACACTTTCTAAGCAAAACAACTCTAAAATCATGAAAAGCACACTCATGGAAGCCTTGAGAAGAGGAAAGTGATCAAGAACACTTACCAACAAGATTAGAGATGATGGATCAAGGATTAAGAAGAAAGGATGGAAGTTTGTAAGCGTTAACACCAATTTCTTCAAGAATCAACACTAAAATCATGAGGAACAACACTAATACCATGAAAACCCAACCATGGCAGCCATGAAGAAAAGGAAAATAAGCTTACCACAATGATGGAGATGATTGAACAAAAAGGAAGGAGAAAAGAATAGGATTTAGCTTCCAAAATCACAAGATTAAGCACCTAAATCAACTTTCTCTTTCTAGGATTTTTTTTCCTCAAGCTTTCAACAATGGAGGAAATGAATGGGCTGAAGCCAATATGGAGAGGGAAGCCACGAAATTTTGAGGGACAAGGATGGAAAGAAAATGTTTATTTAGTTAGGAATTAACTAAACTAGTTACAACCTAACTAAACTAACTAACTACAATTACATAACCACCAATCCTATGCCTACACTTGTCGTGGAACCTTCTAATCCAAAGATTCAGCTCCCCTAAGCCTTATCTCAACTGCCACTTTCCCCAAAATATCTAAATATTTTGTTTCTTCGTTTGCTCAATTCCAAAAGTATGTTATTACAGATATTAGGTTTTTCTATCAAAAACTCCAAAATTAAATCTAATAAATTATTCTATAATAAAAATTATTAATCAACCAAATGTCCCTAAAAATATTAGAAGTATTTCTATGAATGTCACTTTCGATTTACGAGCCAAAACGCCGACCGTAATGCAGCTTCTATGCGAAAAACACCCTATATTTTTTTGATGCCCAAAATCCCATAAAAATTCCAATAAATCATAAATATTGGAAAATGCTAAGATCTTAAAATTTTATAAAATTTGGATCACGCTTGGGTATGTTTCACTTAGAAACTCGCCTCAATAGCCTAGTTATGGCATAATTCAATAGAATTCTCGCACATGGTAAAATCGGAAATTAGTGAGGATCACTAATTTCAATTTCTCTTATCAACTAAATATTATTCAAACAGTAAGATCATCAATACAAAATTATTAAAATAAAAGTCACCTTAAATACTTATACATAAAACCAACAATTAATAAAATAGCTCAACGTCAAAATTTTAAACTATGACTTAAAAATACTTATTAAATCCTCAAAATTATTTATCATTAAATAAAATAATTTTCTTTAATCAAACAACAATTTTTTCACATCTTTCAAGATTAATTCATATTAAAAACAAGATGATACGCCAACACTGCTCTCTTAATCAATTAACTACTAAAACAAATAATTGTTTACAACAAATGTCGCAGTTCTCTTTGTACTTTTCATAAATCATCAAGGTGATCAATCTCTATGATTTATTTTCAAGTAGTCGGAAACTATAAAATAATTTTCATAAAAATTGGGATGTTACATAAAACCCAAAGGAGTTGAGTAAGAAGCAAAGAGAGATAGATGGAGTTCTAGTAGGCAATTTGACTTTTGAGATCTTACCTAAGAGAATTGAAGACCTGGAGGTGAAGCAACTACACGTAAAGCGAGATATCATTAGGAAAATTATTTGGAGTGGAGCAATGTAAGGAAACACTACGTGGGAGCCAGAGACTAAGATGAAAGAGTTGTATTCACAGCTGCCTACCACATCATAAAGTAGAAATTCTGAGGATGGAAATTTTTATAAGGGGGTGAAATTGTAATACCCCAAATTTCTTAAGACTAAACGTTAGAAATTATAGGGCCATTAGGTTTTATCTGGGTGTTGAATAAGTGCTTTAGTACCCATTTACATAAGGATGTGTCTAGACTCAACTCTATCATTATGTTTAGTCAACCCAGCCATCGTATTCTTCATTTTCTAACCCTTTAACGACTGAACGAGAATTATGCATCTTCATGAAAGTTGTAGCTTTATTACTTATCTTTCAACTGGCTTTCGTATGACTTAATTTTGATACCTATAACTCTAGATATCCCCTCTTGAGTCAATGCAGCGCAAGTGTAGAATTGGGAACACCTGAGTCAATCTTAAATAGATTTTACACCATGTTAGAGTCCATTTTAGGAAAGGACCGTGAAACATTACTTTGTAGGAAATTCTCTTATCTATCCAATACCACTAAGAACACCTCAATCGAAAACCTTTAACTCAGGTTATGCCCAAAAACAGATGCTATGAATCAATTCACACCGTATGAATCGATTCACGCATGTCGACAACGCTTTTAATTAGCTGTCTCCCCGCTTTCGCCCGCTTTCATCTCCAAACATGATAAGACTCCTAAATCATGATCTAAACCTGATCCTAGACCTATTAGGACTCTAAAAACCTAATTTTAAACGTTGGATAAGAATCCTCAAGAACTATAAAACTCCTTAGAGCTCTATTGTTGTCGCTAAGCACCGCTTTCACCGCTTCTCTCTTGTTTCTCAACCAAATCGTGGTCCCATCTTTCGAGGCTATGATCAAAAACAACACTCTCTTCATTCCTCTTGGCTTATTTATGTTTTTATGAATCAAAATTTGTGACCCTCACTGCTTCTATAGTTTTTGCTCTTAGAGTTCTTTTCTCTCTATTCTAATTTTTTGAACTGAGTCATTGGACACCATAAGGCTTCGACTAGAAAAAGAAATCCATCCCTTAATTCTCTAGGATACTTTTGGAGGCCGCGACTATCATAAGATATGGGGTGGATGATCTCTGGAAAGAGGTTTATGGCTTCAAATAATATGCTAGGAATGTCCCATGATCCCTATAGATTTCATGTAAGCAAAGTTATTTGTTGTATAACTCCTTGCAAGAGCATGGATTTGAATGTCCTGTGGTTTATGTTTTAATTTGATTGAGGCCCTTGTTTGAGCAAGGAGTCATAGGTTTTATTAATTAACATGTTTATGTTGATCAAGCATGATTATTATGAAAAGTTTGATGCTTTATGGTTGTTAAGGGAAAAGACATGTTTTAGGATAATTAGTATTATTTGATTGTTTAATGGCATAACTTCTAATATAAAGTTGTTGTTTTTGAATATTGATTAGGTATTCTTATGCCTAGAATTAAATTAGATTTGATGACTAGCAAGTTTTAGTAGATTAATGCATGTGTAATAACAAAAGGTTGATGCTTTATGGGTTTTGGAATAACTTTGGATTATTAGTGATAGTTGTATTGTTTAATAACATGAATTGTGGTATGAAGATGACAATTTAATTAAGGGTTCTCATGTTTAGAATTAATTTAGAATTAATAAATACCATGTTGTTGTAATTGGTTATATGTTTGATAACAAAATGTTTGTGCTTTATGTGTATTTATTAGTAAAGAGAATGATCTAGGATTATTGGTTCTATTTAATTGTAAAGAAGCATGATGCATATGTCTTAATTGTTCTTTTTAATGATTGGCTAAGAGTTCTCATATTTAAAAATTAATCCGGGGTTATTAACAAGTGTATTTATATGACTATATGCACAAGAATGCTTTGTTGATTGTGTTGAAGTGTTAATATAGTAAAATCATGATTTAGGAGTCAATAGTTTTATGGATGATTGGGTGAAGGCATGGTACATGTGTTTTAGTTGCTATTTTGAGTATAAAGTGTGTGCTTATATGTGAAGGATTAATTACCTTAGAGTTATTAAATGATATGGTTGTATTGGTTGGATAAAAGAATAACATTGATTCATTGAGTTTAATGGATGATAACTAGAAGGAACATGTGTTAGTAAGGATCGGGCAGATTTGAAGTTGTTTAATGATATGTTTAAAGATGTGTAGCTACTGTTTTCCATGATTAGATTGAATTGGGGTTGGTATCGTTCAAATAGAAGAAGATTAAATATATTGAGAACCTAGAAATAATTTAAGAAGTGCATCATGTGAATTAAGAGCTAAGAGGAATATGAAAAGACATGTTTGAATCACCATGGAAAAAGATTGGATTATAAGGGATTAAATTCATGAATTGAACCTAAGGTAAATGATTAGTAGCACCTTAGTGGACAATTTAGTAATTGCCTCCAATTACGGATTGGACGTGGGACCACTTAGGAGGAGTCTCTAATGCGCAAAGCGTAAAAATAATGTTATCGGCACTCAAGCAGTGTCTTGTGAATTGATTCATTATTGCATGAATCAATTCACACCGCAGTTGTTTTAGATTCTCGTGAATCAAGCTGGCATGAATCGATTCACAACTTTGTAATTCGATTCACAGCACGCCGCTTTTGACCTCGAATCGTTCATGTGGCCTGCGAATCCCATTCATATCCCTCGCTTGATGATAAAATAATGTTTTAAATGACTTGCACGAAAGGTTACAGGGTAGTAACCACCTAGGCTTATTGATTGTTGAATATTTGACTTATTTTAAGTGGGTTACCGCTAGTAACCCATGATTGACGTTGGTCGCGTGCATCCAATTAATGTGTATGCTGATTTGTCTAGTTGATCGTTGTTTATTGATCTCGAGCTTATGGCCAATTGGTATATTAATTGGTATCCACCGGTTTTTGTTGGATACCGTGTTTGTAAGACTTGTCACCGGCCAGTGACATTATAGATTTTATTGCTCCCATTCAGGTTTTTATGGTGGCACTCATCAACACATCACCGGCGGAGGGACCCTTGCTCGTAAGTATTGATTTGAAGATGACGAGTTACTATGACCACACTCGGCGATGTTTCATCATTGGGGGATCATGGCTCATTAGACTCGCTGTTTGTTAGGCATTCTGCCCAGACTTCGAAGTTACTATGCATGTGACTCATCGATGTTTACTAACAGGGGATCCCATGGCTTGCTGGTATTGGCTTAAAGAACATTGGCTTACTACGATGGCACTCGCCGACGCGCATCGACAAGGGGATCACATGGCTCATTAGAACACCGCTTGAAAAGTGTTACTACGGTGGCACTCATCCACATTTTATCGACTGGGATCCATGGGTTCATGGCATCATATACGGATAGTTAGGACGCCAGATTCGCCACCCGAAAAGTAAAACAAAGGATCCTAAAGTTACGCTGAATAAGTTGTAGGTCTCGTGGTTAGCAAGTCGATGTAGGATCAAGTGACCGCTTGATGACACACAATGATTTATCGCCGAGACTTGTTTCGACCATGATTGAAATGTTGTCCTGCGTCATTGGACGCAACATATTATTTTGCCTATGCCGCCGTTTTTCATTTGAGCATGATTCTCACCCCTTTGTGTTTTAGGGCTACTTGTACACCCTGCACGTAATAGATGATGAGTTTGTAGGTGAATGATGTCGAGAAATAGACTATGTGTTGTCCGCTTAGCTTGTGAGTTATTTATGTATTATATTGATATTATTTACCGATGTAAAACAAATGGTTAAGCCTGGTTTTAATTTAAATTGTTTTTATTCCGTAAATGGGTTATGATGATGTGAAACTTCTTTTCCATGAAAGATTTTTATAAAACCGTATTTTTACCTTATTCAGATAATGCTTATGCATTCTTTGTTCGACGGCAGAGGTGTCACAAAGGGAGCCCTCCCACCCTACCTCAAGCTGTTGTAATCAAGTGGATTCAGAAACAATGACCCTTAATTGTTTTGATGATAACAAGTAACATATGAGAATTATTTATCCTTTGATGTATTTTTTAGTGTGCAGAAACTAGTGAGAAAGCACTTATTATTCATCGATGGATTTGTTTCAAATTTTTTTGAAGCTTTCTCGTGGCGCACTTACCCTTTGGTTTATTAAGTCATGTCCGTACAAATCATCTGGAAAGAATTGATGACGCCGTGTCTTATAGCTAGCCTCATAGTCAATGCTCGTAAGATGGTTTGGTAGATCATAATTTGGTAGGACCACACTGGTAGGACTACACTCTATTAGAACCATGGTCCGGTGTAAGAATGCTTCGCTAGATGAACGCTTTAAGGAAACTATGCCTGAAGAAGTATATTCTCGCTACAAGTTTGCTCAGGTAAACAGAGTATCGCCGCTTGTCAAAGATTGTCCTGATGTATGTGCCCTGGAATCCAACCAGATCGAGCTTAAGCATTAAAGTTTATTTGCCATTAAAGGATCCCTCACTGATGGCCCTTTAATGTACGAGGAATCAAGGCAAAATAGAATGTCAACGGAAACAATCATTCAATCTATCTTGCCTCTCGAAAGCGATCTCGCTTTCAAAAAGGATCACAAAAGGACATATATTTTTATCGATGGTCATGTGTCACGGAATTTAATGGAAAGTCGAGAATGATACGACGACTAAAATCCACACAAAAACGGATCTCAATTTTTATCCACCGGTGAAGGACTCGCTAGGTCACAAATGTAACTATTTGAATATCTTGCCATATATATCATTTTCAAATCAAGAAGAAGGTTAGACAAGTGAGCAACCAAGAAATTATTCCAAGCATTCTAAGACCAAGAGAATCGCATCAAACATTTTATTCTTTCTTCAAGGAAGTTATTTTTATGTGTAAGCATTCATTGTTTATTCCTCTCGTAGAGAGCTTACTACACTATTTCAAATCATTTTTAATACACTTGTATTTAGCCCAAAGAGGGTCGTGATTTTCACGCCGGAGCTTGACCGCTAAGTCGTTATGAGAAGTTGAGAGTATAGCCAATTTGGCAGAGTATACCTTGAGTTTGTAATCAATCGTTATAGTGGAAAATCCTTCACAGGGTGTGGTGGACTAGACGAGCTACCGTGTGGTAGTGAACTAGTATAAATCTCTCGGTCTTATTTATTCTCTTATCTTTATCGTTTCCCAACGTTATTTTTGCTTAAGAGTTGTTTTGAAAAAGGTTTTCAAAATCATAAGTATTTTAAAAAGATTTCTAAAACCCAATTCAAACCCCCTTTCTTGTGTTTTTGATCAAGTTCAATTGGTACTGTGATCTCGCCTCTTAGCTGAGCACTTAAATAGTGTGAGAGGAAAAGATCCTATACTTTATCTACGGCAAGCAACGGCTAGAAGTCATGTTAACCGCCCTCCTTTGCTCATTGGAACAAACTATGACTACCGAAAGATAAAGTTAAACATTTTTAGAGTCACAACAACTTGAACATCGGGATACGATTGAAAAATCATACCGAACCTGGCTGATAATAAGGAAGTTCCCATTCCTAAGGATAAGTCGGGACACGAACAAAAGAAATAATATCAATCAATCGAAAGGAAGATATTTCTTTATCCGTGCTATTTCAAAAAATGAGAAGTGTGGAAAGAATGCTACCGCTAAAGATATTCGGGACTCATCGGTCCTGGCCTATGAGCACCGCTAAGTAAGATAAACGAAAGTTATTATTCTTGTTAGACAAGATGAACTCTTCAAGATGCAAGAGGAAGAAGACATTGTAGCAATGCCTGGGAGGTTTTAAACATTGGTTCATGGTCTAAAAGTTCTCAATAAGAGCTATACCATCACTGATCATGTGAAGAAGATACGAGAAGTCTCGCCAAACAATGGAGACCCAAAGTCACTGCTATACAAAAAGCCAAAGACCTCAATGCCTTACGCCTAAAAGATTTACTCTGCCTCTGAGAGCTCATGTCGGAGCCGAATCAATAAGAACCTACCAAAAAGTCAAAGTCTATAGCTTTGAAATCTAGTAACAATGCTTCCTCCTCTAAGGCCTCTCTAAGTAAAACGAGAATCGCATAATGGATCATCCGGTGAAAGTAGTGATGGAACAGTAAGATGAACTTTCTTTTTATCTCAAGATAGATTCAACGTGATACGAGAAACAAAGGAAGGTTCCAAAGCAAATTCTTAAGAAGGACACAAGGGAAAAGAAGGAGAATAAAGACAAGAGCTAAGTTATTTGCTATGAGTGCAAAAGCCGTGACATTTCAAGTCCTGAATGGCCACTACTCGACACAGATAAACCAAAGAGAAGTGGTTTCAAAGGCAAGAAGAAGAGTCTCATGGCAACGTGACGGCTCGATTCATCATTGTCTAATGATGATGAGGATCATGCCAACATGTCTCTGATAGCTACCATTGGATCGCATTGGAAGAAGTTAAGACGAGGTAAATTTTAATGCTCAATGAAGAGAATGAGAAACTTAAAGATGAAAATCATTATCGGGTTAATGGAAGCTCTAAGACGTAAGATAAACTTGAATGCAACTCTTCCAAGTAATGAAGAAGGATTTCAAAGATTTCATAAATGTGTGATACGCGAAGAAACAAGCCTCTATGATTAAAAGTCGCCAAAATGGCAAGAAAGCGTCTGGGCTATAAATCGATGAACCTACTTTTCAAAACTCCAATTTAAAACTGATGAAACTAACGATCATATGGATAATCATTGTGGTACATACCAGAATAAGCATGGTCACATAAGAAACAATTGTTATGCCTCGATGAATAAGAAGGGCATGTTTCCTTCAGAACTAATAAGAAAGGACCCAAAAAGATTCGGGTGTTCAAGATAAGACTGCCTATGTCATTTGCTTAGTAACAGAGTCGAGACACCGCCTTGGTACTTAGACAAAGGGGTGCTCGCGACATATGACTCGAGAAAGCGCGATATTCCAAGAACTACAATAAAAAGAAAATGGAACAGCTTGGTTTCGATGAAACTAGAAAGCGAAAATCATCGGCATTGGAAGCGTTGGTGAGAAATTTCTACCTTTATTGATAATATTTTACTTGTTGACGGCCTTAAGCATAACCTCCACTTAAAGCATAAGTCAATTATGTGATGTTGATTATTATGTTAGTTTAAGTGATAATATCTCAGATAGTCAAAAGCAAGAAAGATGGCTTTGTTTTTTTACAAAGAAAGAGAAAAATAATATTTATAAAATCAAACTATCCGAGTTGGCTAATCAAAACGCCAAGTGTTTTTTTGTCACTGATGAAGAATGGGCTTGACCTGACACAAAGAGATTGTGTCATGCCACCGAGGTTAATCTCAAAGCTTAACAAGAAGGAACTTGTTAAAGGCTTACCAAATCTCAAGTATCACCGATGCTCTCAGAAGCTTGTCAAAAAGGGAAACAAACAAAACTTATTTTCAATCTAAAAATGTTGTTTCCACTTCAAGGCCACTTGAACTTTGTATCCGGATTTATCGATCCAACTAGAATTGGCTCTTTATTTGAAAAGAAATATGAACTTGTTATTGTTGATGACTATACCGTATGGACATTGGTAAAATTCCTTGCACACAAGGACGGGTCTTTAAAATGTTTTATGTCTTCAGTAAACAAGTGCAAAATGGAAAAAGGTTTTTGTATTACAACTATTGTAAGTGATCATGGTGGTGAATTTGAAAACGAACTCTTTAAAACTTTTGTGAAGAACATCGCATCTCTCACAATTTTTCTCCTCCTAGAACACTACAACAAAACGGTGTTGTATAAAGGAAAAATAGATCTTTTAAGAGATGGCTGTAACCATGATCCATGAAACAAAAATTGCTAAGCACTTTAGCGTATGTAAACACTCAGATGTTATATTCAAAATAAAATCTATATCGTATCAAAGACTCTTATGAATTGTGAAAAGAAAGAAACCCAACATTTCATATTTTCATCAATTCGATGTGATTGTTTTGTTCTCAATACAAAGGACAATCTTAGAAAATTTGATTCTAAAGCTCGTAATCGGCATCTTTTTCGATACCTAAACGCCTAAGGCTTACAAACGTCGAGCCAGGATGAGCTATTTATAGATATGCAGATCAATGGCAGAACGTGTCGATGCATCTGCTGATCACTCCGTGATGCCTGCCCTGGCTCGTGACCGCACTCAAGCCAAACCAAGAAGGGACGGAAGTTCAAGAGACTCATTACCCAGAGAAATAGATCATCATGAACCAAGTGATGTGAGTCGTAACCATATCATCATTAAGAGAACAATTTGATCTTGCACCGTGAGATCAACCAAAGACCATTGATGAAGCTCTACCAATGCACGATGGATGATACTTGCATGCAAGAGGAGTCCGAGCTCAATTTTAGAGGAATGATGTGTGGAAGCTCATACCTCCACCAGGGTGGGTTTTCAGAAACAAACTTGATGAAGATGGTAAGATGGTAAGAAACAAAGCACATTTAGTTGCTCAAGGGTATTTGCAAGAGGAAGGTATAGATTATACTGAGACTTTTGCTCCCATAGCTAGACTAGAAGCTACTAGAATTCTATTATCATTTGCTGCACATCGTGGCATTACTTTATATCAGATGGATGTAAAAAGTGCATTTTTAAATGGTTTCATAAGTGAGGAAGTGTTTGTAAAACAACCACCTGGCTTTGAAGATGTTGCTTTTCCAGAGCATGTTTTCAAACTTAAAAAGACTATGTATAGTCTTAAGCAAGCTCCAAGAGCTTGGTATGATAGACTAAGTTCCTTTTTAATATCAAATGGTTTTGAAAGAGGACAGATATATGTTGATGATATTATATTTGGTGCTACTATATTGAATATCTTTGCAAAGAATTCTTTGAGCTTATACAGAATGAATTTGAAACGAGTATGATGGGATAATTGAAGTTCTTCCTGGGTATTGAAATCAAACAATTTCTAGATGGAATCTATATCCACTGGACAAAGTATGTAAAAGAACTCAAGAAGTTCAAGCCAGAAGAGAGCAAACCAATGAGCACACCAATGCATCCTACCTATGCTCTCAAAGAAACATGAATCAAGCAAAAAGGTAGACTAAAAAGTATACAGAGGTACGATAGTATCACTCATTTATCTTATCGCCTTTAAGACCTAATGTAATGTTTAATGTGTGTTTATGTGCTAGATTTAATCTGATCCTAGAGAATCTCATTTAATCGCTTAAGAGAATCTTTAGGTATCTTAAAGGAACCACTAACCTTGGCTCATGTATAAGAAATCATATGATTACAAGTTAGTAGGTTTCGTGGATGCGACTTTGCCGGGAGATAGAGTTAAAAGAAAAAGTACTAGCTGTAGTCACAATTTCTTGAGCCAACCTAATCTCATGGTCCAAAGAAAAGACAGAGAACAATAGAACTTTCAACAAAGTAAGAGTATATATCTCAAAGAAGTCGTAGTTCTCAAGTCTCTATGGATGAAGTATCGACGAGGATTATTAGATAAAAAAGAGTAATACTCCTATCTTTCAGATAACACCTCCGCCATTTGTCTTACAAAATCCTTATTTTACATTCAAAAGCTAAACATATTGATATTAAACATCATTTTATTAGAGACTATATTCCTAAAGGGATTCTGAAATTAAATTTATAGATACTCGACCATCAACGGGTGTATATCTTTACAAACCCTTTGTCAAGATAGATTCAACTTTATAAGGAAAATTTGAATTTTCACCTTATAAAGGAAACGACAATTTAAATTAAATATATTTGCCTCGATGTTTTTACTCTTCCTGATGTACTTGCATCTAATAACATATTTTCCTCTCGATATCGTGGGTGCATCCAAGTAAGTATGTTGCCTCTGCTTTATATCTATCCTCATATCACTCATGCATCTGTTACACTATTCATATACGCATGTATCTAGTGCATCTTTACCTTGTTCCTCTAGGAATATTGGTGTACACGTGTCGCTTCGAGACTGGCTGATATATTATTGTCAGGAATCGCTCTTAGTCATGATTATTTTAATCGCCTGATGACGCTTTATCAAGCCTATATAAATGTGTTTGACATGTTTTGTTTTTGAAAAGACATATTTAACTTATTTTTAATTTTATTCAAAAACTGATGAAGGCAATTTATATTCAAACAGCTTAATGCTCTATACCCAAAATCACTCACTCACCCAACGCCCACTCTCTCTCTTTCACTGATCAACCCTAACCCTTTCACAACCTTGTAATCTCTCTACAATCTGCTGAAGCACAACAACAACAACAACAAGAAATTGTTCCTCAAAATGCTCCAGAGCCTACTAGAGATTTTGAGCTCGATGATCTCGCTGGGCATGATGGAAGCAAGAGTCGATTTCATTGAATTAGCTAAACACGACTTTACTTCAGAAAAACTTCATCTATGGGGTTGGAGGGAGTTCTTTATGTGGAGTGAAAGGCCATTTTCCCATAATTAATGAAGGAATTATGGAAATTTGCAAAGATCGCTCAAGGAGGCATTGTTAGCGGTTCAAGCGGAAGGAGATTCTCGGTGAATAAAGAGCTAGATCTCTCAAGCTATTAACTGCGCACAAAGGGATGTAGATTACCCCTAATCGCGAAAAACCCCTATGGTGGACCTTGTGATTTCAAATCTCATTTATGAAAATCGGGTGTTTCTAAGGCAGAGTCAAGAGTCATTTCAGAGCGTTCTTCAAAATCATCAAGGAACAAGAATGCCAAAAGCGGGTTCAAGGACACCGTAAGTTCTAATCATAAATTTGTGATGTGGCATCAGGACCGTAAGAGACCAGCTTAACCTCTCAAAGATCATCTTCAATTTCTGAAGAGGTCGTCACATTCTCCGTAAGCGGCAAGAACAAAAATATACCCCTATGGAATAGTCATCTCCCGCCATTCTGTATGGCATAATGTTATCAAGGATCTTCAAGGGATTGACAATCGATGAGGCCAAACTTCTACTTTCAGACAAACAGCTCTCAATCCTCACAGAAGAACTCAAGAGAATGGGCCTCTCAATGGTTACTGCAAAGGTTGCCAAAGAAGAGTTGAAGTCAAGGCCGAGGGAAAGGAAAAAAGCGAAAGAAGACAAAGATTGTTGGCCGCTGGTCCTCCTAAACTAACAAGGATGGTTACTAAGCTCTCAAACCTCCTCTTCATCACTGTGCTCTACTCTTTACTTCCACCTCAAAGACCACCTTGCTTACCCTCTATTCTTTACTAAAGAAGATGATGAAAGCCAAAGGAACATCCGAGGGAATATCTGAAAAGCATCAAGAGGAAACCATATAGTATTACGCATGAATCTTAGAGCCAAGAGACTTCAAGAGGAAGCTCCTACAAAGGTATTTCCACCTTCCGACTCGTGCAAAGAAGAGAAAGCTCATCAAGGTCATGGAAGCAAGACCTAAGAAAACTAAGGTACTTGACTGTTGTTCGCTTTGATTCAGATATCCTACTCTGCTGGTAATTCTCAAGTTACCCGTAACCCACAAACCACCATTGCCCCACGTAACCAAGCACCCTCTGCTACATGCTCTAATGATTCAGAGGATGAGACCCTCTCATTAAAGAGGAAGAGGACTTGCCTCTGCTCCTACCATCAGTCAATCGCCGCTGCACTCAAACCCCTACCTTTGTTTACCCTCCACCACAAACAAAACCTACCCCACAACCAACAAAGAAACTTAACTCCTAAACCCAAACACAAACTGTAACCACAAACTGCATCTTACCCATCAAACCCAACCTCGATGCGTAACCTATCACCCAAGAGACTCAAACACCTCTAACCTCGGCTCAAGACATGCAAGCACCGTAACCTCAAACCATACCAACCAATTCCACCACCACTATTACCCAAACATCATTAATCGAACCAGATACAACAAAAGATCTAATTCTAGAAGATGAAATCATCGCTACTTATAAAATTGCATCCAAGTTCTCGAACAACTTGTATCCGAACCCAATTCCCCGTAATCCGACTTTCAAACCAACCACCTCTTTCAAGCTCTATCGCTTTCTTCAACCTCCGATAACCAAAACTGTGAATCAAACACCTCTTTGCTTCCTCACAATTGCTCTAATCTATCCTCGCTTAGAAGTACATTAACTAAAGGATCGAGCTAATTGAAATAGAACAACTAAGAGAAAAGGATTTTGCCATGTCTGCTCACACTTGGCTAGCTTTTGGAAGATTTCTATTTTGACTAGCACAAGACACATTTGGATTTCTATGGCTGGTTTGAAAGTCACAATAAGCAAAGCAAGTTTTGATAAACAAGAGACTCATGGTCGCTCTCGCATGGAGAAGGTCTCCACCTCCACTTCCCCGCAACTGGGGAACCGTAACTCGCACTCATTATTCAGGAAATATCATCTCATGCATCCGCTATGCTTGCACACTCTTCCGCTCGCTTCAATCTAGTCGATCAGATTGCATTGAGGTTCTAAAGGGTATTCTTGAGAGGCTAGTCGAGGACAACAAGGAGTTCAGCAGCTCGTGGCTTCTTCAAGCAAAAGACAAGACGAACTTGTCAAATGTCAGGTCGCTACTGAGAAAATATCAAAGCCCTAAAAAGCCCTAGAATTTCACCCCTTGCTTTTAGCCTAGTTTTGTTTTATTAAAAACTTTATCTTGTACTTTGTTAACATTTTGATTAAAATGACAAAGCTACTTTTTGTGCTTATTATGTTTTAACTTTTATCTTTCAGTAATCTGTTTTGACAATAATGTTGTTTATCTTTTAACCTTTTTGTTCGATGACAAAAGTGGAAGAAGAAAATATAGAAGAATATGGAGATTAATTGATGAACACAATGTTTCAACCATGTGAAATGAACATCATGCATCAGCATTTACACTGATATGTCATACTAATGATCGAGCATAAGCAAGATCTCGATGTGTTATTGCACTTAGAAAATATTTTTGCGCGCTTTAATTCAGTGGTGACTCCCTTGGAAAGTTTTTACATAAATATTTTTCTAATGGGAACATTGTTCATCAATCCATGTGTTTGTCATCACAAAAAAGGGGAGATTGTTGAATTAAGTGGATTCGTAAACAATGACCTTTAATTATTTGATGACAACAAATAATGTATAGAAACAATTTATTCTTCAAAGTATTCTCTAGTGTGCAAAATCCAGTGAGAAAGCACTATTATTCATCGATGGATCTGCCTCGTAAAGTTTTGGCTCAGGTGCAATTCACCCTTTGGTTTATTAAGTCGAGTCCGCATAAATCATCGTGAAAGAATCGATGACATCAATGTCTTATACCTAAGCTTTGCTGACAAAGATCTATTAGTCAATGCTCTGCAAGATGGTCCGCACTTATACCGTAATTGCGCCACACCGGTAGGACTACAATCTGTTAAAACCCTGGTCTGGTGTAAGAATGCTCTGGTAGATGAACGCCCTAGTGAAATGATACTCTGGAAGAAGTATACTATGGTACAAGTTTGCTCAGGTAAACAGAGTATCGCTGTTGTCAAAGATCGTCTGGTAGAAGTGTCCCTCTGGAATCCAACCAGATTGAGCGAAGCATTAAAGTTTATTTCAAGCATTAAAGGATCCTCATTGATGACCCTTTAATGTACAAGGAATCAAGGCAAAATAGAATGTCTACTAAACAATCATTCAACTGCCTTTGGTCTCAAAGGATCTCATTTTCAAAAAAGGATCACAAAAGGACATATATTTTTATTGATGGTCAGGTTAGTGTACTAATGGAAAGTTGAGAATGATACGACGCACTAAAATCCACAAAAAGCGGATCTGAATTTTTATCCACTGGTGAAGGACCGCTTAGTCACAACTAAACTATTTGAATATCTTGCTATATATCATTTTCAAATCCGCTGAAGAAGGTTAGACAAGTTGAGCAACCAAGAAATTATTCCAAGCATTCCGAGACCAAGAGAATTGCCCTTCAAACGCTTTATTCTTTTCTTCAAGAAAGTTATTTTTGTGCGTAAACATTCATTGTTTATTCTCTCGCAGAGAGCTTATTTACATCAAGTCAATCATTTTTGAATACACTTGTATTTAGCCCAAGAGAGGGAGATTTTCCTCCTGGTTTTGACCGCACTAAGTCGTTGAGAAGTTGAGAGTATAGCCAATTTGGCACATATACTCTTGAGTTTGTAATCGCTAGTTATAGTGGAAAAGTCCTCCAAAGGTGGTGTAGTGACTAGACGAGTTACCAGGTGGTAGTGATCCAGTATAAATCTGTGTCTTATTTATTCTCTTATCTTTATCGCTCTCAACGTTATTTTTACTTAAGAGTTGTTTTGAAAAAACGCTAAAATTACAAGTATTTTAAAAAGATTTCTAAAACCCAATTCAAACTCCCTTTCGTGTTTTTGATCAAGCCCAATTGGTACCGCATCTCGCCTCTTGGTTGAGCACTTAACTAGTGTGAGAGGAAAAGATCCTATACTTTATCTATGGCAAGCAACAAAGCCGGTAGTCATATTAACCGCCTCCTTGTTGGCTGTGAACAAACTATGACCATCGGAAAGATAAAGTTAAAACCTTTTTGAGTCACAACAACTTGAACTCGGGATATGATTGAAAATCATATAATCCGAACTTGATAATAAGGAAGTTCCTATTCCTAAGGATAAGCAGGATGCTGAACAAAAGAAATAATATCAACTGAATCAGAAAGGAAGATATTTCCTTATCTGTGCTATTTCTGAAAAAGAATATGAGAAGTGTGAAAGAATGCTACTGCTAAAGATATTTGTTACTCATTGGTCCTGGCCTATGAGAGTACTGACCAAGTAAGAGAAATGAAAGCTATCATTCTTGTTAGACAGTATGACCTCTTCAAGATGGAAGAGGGAGAAGACGTTGAAGCAATGTTTGGGAGATTTTAAACATTGGTTCATGGTCTAAAAATTCTCAATAAGAGCTACACTCATCACCGATCATGTGAAGAAGATATTGAGAAGTCTCTAAACAATGGAGACCCAAAATTCAAAATGAATATTTGAAGATATAAATGAACAAAATGAATTTTGAGCGATTAATAAAGTACTAAAAAAAGTATATTGTAATCCCTAAAAGAAAAGGGTACTGGTATGTGGGAAATCGGAACCGAAAAAGTTCAAGGGCTCAAGGGTGAAGAAATTCAGACTTGGAATGGCTAGGCAAAGCTGAAGCACGTAGGCTAATTATGTATCTCACATTCACAGTCAACAAGTTGATTCCACTAACATTGTTGAGGCGGGTTATGACACATAGTGTTGGGACCTCAGTAGAAATGGGAGTGACAGTGAAAGATGGGAAACTCTGCTTTCTGCAAAACATGCCTAAAAGCTACCAAAGAAGCCAACACACTTCAAGGACTATATCTAAGTTGGGAATCCAAAATATTCCAGAATAGTAGGAATTTAAATTTTATAAATTGGAAATACACGTTAGAAAATTAGGGATGATGCTCTGGTTTCTTAAGATCCTAAAATTGTAAGAAAGTTATTATATAACTTTGTCAAAAGAAAAAAAAAAAGAAAAGTTGTTATATAACAAAAATGAATGGGAAAAGAACAAGCAGAAAATTACTCCTCCAAACTATTTCTTTTTTTTTGACTGAACCTAAATTATTCTTAGGAGACTAATCCACTACTTTCTTTTTTTAAAAAAATAGACCATGGCTACATTCCCTTATCCAATCGGTAAATTTGTCTAATCTTAGTTTCTATCACTTGATTTTTGGCAGGAAAAAACTCGATTTAATTAGATTTAAGGATAGGTTTGAAATTTTCTCCGAATGTATAAATGACAAGATATATGGTAGGTTTTGGGAATACAAAACACCTATCCTGACCCTCGACTCCCAATAGTTTAAATTATACAAGGAACAAGATTTAGTTCTTAAATTTCTTTACTTTTTTAGCTATCTGAGTATCCTCTGTATTTATATTATTTCCAGGTCAAAAATATCCTATTTATATAATAAATTGAAAACGGAAATGTGTTTTTATATATGATTTTAGAGAAAAATATGGACATATGGATTTTTCTCCATGACAATAATTTCTTTTTAAAAATAGGAACAAGTGTGTGTTTGTTTGGCAAGGTATGTACATAAAAAGTTCATGGGAAAGTGGGAATGGGAATATAACATTCTCTTATGTTTGGTAGCAATTTAAGAAAACTATTCCTCGGTATTATTTTTTTGTAAGGAATAAAATTTACACATGATTTTCCTATTTCACATGACAGATGGGGTGTGGGAATATGTTATTCCCAAGTGGAATAAAAAAATAATTTGACAATAATTTCCCTACTTCTTTTCATATTTATTTTTTCTATTTTTTTATTTTTTACATTTAAACTAAATAAATTTTTCAAAAAAATTCCTAGGAATATCAAGTAATTACAAAACACTTTTTTTTTTGAAAAGACAAAAGAATATTATTATTATTAAAGATGACTTCAAACGCTCAAGATAACCAAATACACTGTGTCGCAAAGTCTCATGTACACCTAAAAAAATCAATCAACAACTATACACTGATCTAAGCTGCAAGCACAGAAAAACCAGCTGATAATCTATAGACTTCCATTTTATATAGACTAACATAAATCTGTTATGCTTTTTTGAGAGTATGCATCCTCCTGGTCAAACTTCTTGCTTGCTTGCTGCCATCCAGCTTTGACCTCCAAAGTGAATGTGGGAAAATGTGCCTTCACTGCACATAAGTGAATATATTCTATATATTCATTTAAGACGAGACGATAATACATGGAAAGATCAAGCGTGAGCCACTTCTATATATATGCTACAACTCCTAAGCAAAACTGAGCTGCACATTTCCTGCTGTGTGTTCACCAATTAAAGCAGTGATGTCAATAACCTTTGAGCAGCAGCAAAATATATAAGAATATGCAACATCTTACAAAGCTTCCAAGACAGTCGCACCAAGTCAACATTCTTAATGGTTGTTGCTGGTCTCCCTTGACACCTCCCATCTTTCATGCAAGCGCACAACTGCAGCAAAAACTCCTGCTCTTTGTTATTACTGCCACATCTTCACAGATTACAGCTCTGGCTCTATCTCTAAACACATTTTATATAATCATCAGCTGCTGTCTCAAAAATCTGTCTCCTGCTCAACTGGGCCCCAGTATCCTCTCTGAGCGCCTTATGCATGCTTTCGGATTGTTAAACCATAGTGCACATAATGGATACTTTGTTCCTCTCTCCTCTAAAGCTTAACCAATTCCATGAGTTTAATTTTGTTTCTTCACACAATGTTCTCAAACTTCAGTTTGTACCTGCTCTCAAACACAATCTTATTCCTACCTTCCATATTGCCCATATACAAGCCGAAGTAGTGAGCTTAGCAGTTAGTAATAACAAGGTGTTTTAGCTTACTTAAGCCCCAGTGTCCCTGAAGTTCAACTTCTTTGACAAAAGTGCAAAAACTCTACATGGGGGGTGGGAGAAAGATCATGGAAGACAGATTTGTGGCACTGAAAAGGTGGTCAGCCTGTTACAACTCCCATCTATAATTCCTCTCTTTGAACAGAGATTGTCTTTGGTAGGAATTAACATTCACTGAACCTCAAACCAATATCTCCAGTCTCCCCCATGAACCTCCTCTCCCTCTTACTGCCCCCTTTCAAGATTCCCCTTCTTCCCCATATTTATGCTTTAAAACTATGTACCATAGCCCCTTTTTTCTTGCTTCTAACCTCCATAACCACTTTCCTAATAATGCTATACTAAACGCCTATAGATCTCTTTTAATACCAAGACCCCTTCTTCCTTTTCCCTACACACATTTGTGACACATTTGTGAATTGTGCCCCGTAAATAATAATCCCGGGTAATATGATGCCTTGGAACATCATTTCGAGTATATAATTCTACACTTGAAACAAACACGCCTAAGTGGTAAAGCAAATTTCCTGTAGTACCGGGAAGTGAGAGCACTGTTGGGCTCTCATTTTCCATCTCCAGATTGTATCGGCAAAGATTCAAGATGACATAGCGAATGCGGAAGCAAAATCCACCATGTAATATCGCTTGATCTATATTGTCATGTCTAAAGAATTTTAGGTGATCAGTAAAATATTTTAGTGTGGTAGTAGACAAGTAATTGCTAAATGACATTAATTAAATTTATTATCTTAGTACATTTTGATATTTTTGAAAATTTGGTATTGTTATGGATTGTTAATTTAATCAATTGAGCTTACAAAATGGGTCAGGTTGATTTGCAGTGCGAATTGAAGCGAGATAAAAACCCACTTAGATGCATAGATAAATACTGCAACACTAAAATTGCTAATATTGGGAAAGTAATATAAATCCACTGAATTCTAATAATATAACCCCATAATGAAATACATTATAATATTCAGATTTGTTAGAAGTCTCACATGGGAAGAAGAATGAGACGACTCTAATTAGTGGTTGTAGGGGGGGGTAACTCTCTCACTCCCATGAACTAGCTTTTTGGGGTTGAGTTTGGCCTAAACCCAAATTTTAATACTGGTATCGTGAAAGCGATATCATAGATCTATTTGTTTGGGCTACCCGTCATCGTAAACAGAAACACTAATCACGCCTCCGCATGTCCAAATTTCGCGTCAAGTATGTGTTAGATGTCCCATATCAAGAAGGAGATAGCTGTGTAATATATAGTTGTTATAAGAGGGGCAAACCTCACCTCATAAGCTAGCTTTTGGGGTTGAGTTAGCCAGAATGTAAACCCAAATTTTACATATGGTATTGTATAGCATATCATAGATCAATTTGTTGTGTCATCCGTTATCATGTCACTCTTGTCAAAGGGCTACCCAGATGTCTAAATTCCTGAAGTGGAGCAGGGAGTGTGTGTAGAGGTCCCATATCATCAATGTTACATAGTCAATAGTGGTTATAAGTGGTGGGCAACTCTCACCCCATGAGTTTAGCTTTTGGATTTGAAAGCGAGTTCTCAAATTCTAACAATAAGATTTAAAACTCTCTTTCCATCACTTTTTATTGTTTCTTCTTCTTGTAACTTTTTTTACTCAGTCGACTAAACTGGACTCGGGAGGTAGGTGGATGCATGAAGGATAAAACTCCTTTGATACGTATTGTTTTCACCAATAAAACACCAAATCCCATTAAAGAAAATCTGAACTTTCTTACCACTTAAATGTGAATTGGTTCTTCTCCTAACCTTCCAATGTAACAACATCCTAACCCTTTAAGCTTTTTGTAACTAGGAAAAAAATATCCCAAAATGTTCCTGTAAAAACCCAAAATCCCTTCCATTAAAATTTTATATCGAAGCTTAAGGCTGGGAGAGAACTATTGTTGTTTTCTTTTAATTTTTAAAAACTTTTGTGTAAACAAAAAACCAAAAAGTAATCCATGATTAATACAGTATACATACACTTGTATGTATAATTAATTGATCCAACAAAAACCAAAATGTTTCTTATTATTGTTGCAGTTTCCTAAACAAGAAAAAATGCATGTCTTAAAAATTCAAACACAATAAAATGAAAAGAAGCATAACACAACATTCCTCAATTCATTAACATAACACTATCTCTAAATCGCTTGAAGCTCTTTGGAACTGTTGTCACAAATTCTTGTAGATCATGATTTCAATCCCCACCTCCTTCCCTGGCCTCTCATATTCTTATGCACATTGATATTAACCTTTTCAAGGATTACACTCCCAAAATAGATAAGATAGTAGAGCATGAAAAGCTCATTCTGTCCTGCCAAAGTTATTCATCTCCACCATCTTCAAAGTTGATGTCAAGCATTGATGCAAATGTTAAACATTGTCTGATCCAGTTTCTCGACATCGTCATCTGATTGAAGATTCAGTCACTCATCAGCATACTCACCATCATCACTATCACTCATCGTCATCATCATTATCAACATTATCACCACCATCTGGTGAAGAATAATCATATTCATCCTCCTATAATGTATATAGCATATGATATAATCTGAATTCATTAGAACTCTAGTATTCACAAAAACACACATGTGATGCACATATATAAATAGAGAGATTAAAGGATACCACCTACATCCAAAATTCTTTCCTAAGCTTCTCTAATTCAAAGGTGAGTAAGCGTTCCAACATTGGGCAAAGTATTGAGAAAGAATGAGACTCCAAGAAGTTCATCGTTGTGTGCAAGTTCGTCTTTATTGCCAAAATGCCTTACATTCATGCTCATATTCTGTAATGGTAGCGGTCCTAGTCTAATAGGAAGAACCTTGTATATATGTGAAACACAAGCATTACTAAAATAGATTTCTGTGTATATATATAGTGATATATGTAGAGATGTGACACAAGACATAATTAAATATGTACCAATATTAATCAACTAAATTGAAATGGAATTAGTGTCATTTGAGTACAATATTCTTGGAACTAGGCTACAATAATTCATCATAACTAATTTCATACATATAAGTGATAGAATCGGGAAGGAATATGACTAAATCACCAATGTAGGGTATAGCCAAGGAAACAATACAAAGTATATTTAATTTCGGGATGATATAAATTTAGTAGATCAATTACTCATTCTCCAAACATTACGTTTATCCATTTTCATGATTTCCATCCATTCCTTTAGTAAATTGTTGTTAATTGTCCTGTTTTATCATATATTTCTTCAACAAAGCTTTCTTACCTATTTAGCAATGCTCATCAATGTAATAACGATACAAAAATGATGTTTTCAATATATAATTAAGGCAAGGAATAGACGCTAGATCTAGAAGATAAAGCATACGTTTTGTGCTAAATTATATATATATATATGATATATATAGTTGTTGAATTTTATATTCCAATAATTAATATGGGTTGATACTCATTGAATAATTATATTAGCTTATTTATCATAAAATGGAGCTATATATTTATGTAGTGACTATATAAAATTAAAATAAGGTAAGCTCATATTGACTCCCTAATTTAATTGGATATGGATCTTAATATGAGTGAGATGTGCGCGGGGTCTCGATAGCTTTTAATAATGGGTAAATTTGCACTGTTAGGTTTAACACACTATAAAGAAGGCTATGGTCCCCAATACATCGAATCGCCAATATCCATTCTCTTCTCTCCCATCCGAAGAGAACTCTCCAAAGTCTCCGTGGAGAGAGCTCAAGAAGATTCGGGTCGAGGAAGAAATCATAAAGCCACCGGGGCTAACGCAAGCTCGCAAGTTGTTCGTCATGGATCTCGCCTGCTCGTCAGGTTGTTTCGTGATCATTCCTTTGGTGATTCGCTTCGTGTGACTTTGATCACATGATCCGTGTATTCTTCTAATCCTTGATAATCCAACATGTCAGAGGATCCTAAGTGGTAGAGAAACATGTTGTTCTTGATTGAGCATGCTTGTATGTCTTTATAGCTCTCACTTCAAGCCGTTTTTTCTTCTATGAGATTTCGAAAGCATGTTGCTCTTGTTGTTGTTATTAATAATGAATTAATTCCAATGGGAAGTGGTATCAGAGCTCTGCATTTTTCTCTAATCCTCGGAGCAATCCAACATAAATGTCGAGATCCGGCGGTAGAGAACATGTTGTTCTTATTTGTAGCATGCTTATATGTCTCTTATAGCTTCCACCTAAGGTTTCTTTTCTTTCTTCTATGAGATTCGGAGCATGTTCGTCTCATTGCTTGTTATTAATAATGAATTAATTCCTTTAACAAGGTCGCGGCACGTCGAGCTAGTTTATCATTATTGGGCTTATTAGGATTACGGCCTATGATTTATGCATGGGGCTTTGTTTTTCCATAAAAGTTTTTCCATGTGCGTAATGACTTTTGCAAAATATATAGCGGTGACTTCTCAAACATGGCCTCAGACATTTTTTCTCGGAAATCATGCGAATCATGAATAAAGTATTTTGGGAAAAGAAAGTTTTTTCTTTTTTTCTTGGGAAGATACACTCCAGGTATTCTTTCTAATCTTCGGGATAATCCAACATGTCGAGATCGCCAATGGTAGAGAACATAAGCTTGTTCTTATCGAAAGCATGCTTGGTAGTGTTCTTTATAGTTTCCGCCAAGGTTTTTTTTTTCTATGAGATCTGAGCATGCTTGTTCGTTGAGTTGTTACAGCATAATAATGAATTAATTCCAACACACACACACACATAGTATATATGGCATGTAGTGTCTTTTCTTGCTTGGGAGATTGATTCATAAATCGCTGTTGCTCATCACCAGGAGAATTTGAGTAAAAAGCAAAGTGTATATTGTGCTGCTCGTTTAGTAGTCTTTATGGCAGAATCCATTCCGAAAAGTTCTTCATACACTTGTTCTTTGGTTGTACTTTTGCTTTATCTCTTTAAGTAATCGCCTAAGGAAACTATCCTCTCGGCTTTCATATTGACCTGCTTCAGTTTAGCTGATGCGCCTTTTAGTGTTTGTAATCATAATTGGAATTCCTAAGTTTTAGATGTTGCTCGCAAATCAGGTGGGTGCAGTCAGTAGTCCCGGATTATTTGGTATTGTAGGAATAAGCCAAAGGTTTGATAAGTAAGACTTTTCCTAGAGTCTATTATTAACTTTATCGATTGGCTCAAATGTCTATGTAGAAATTTGGTGAATCATAGTAGGTAGTGGCACTATGTTCCCCTCATTGAGGAGTTTTCCATTTTGAAAGCATTTAAGATTCAAAGTGTCACCCTGCACTAGCTCTTAACATCAAAAGAGGTTAGATTCTGGATTCCCCTAACCTTTTATTTTCTCTCTTTAAATGCAACACCGGATGAAAAGCTGTCGCGGAAGGGTTGTCTCGGCCTCGCTTCGTGGGGTATTTTTCGTGACTATAAGTGCAGCTTGTACTTGGTCGCTTCCTCGCCTAATTACGAGCATTTCAGTGTTGAATTACTTCGTGCTATGTTTGCTATCGAAATTGCTCATCATAAGGGTTGGCATCATCCGGTCAAGCAGTGATTCCCAGTTGGTGCTGTGTTGCTCATGTCATAAGAACCAAAGTATTGTGCCTTACATGCCTTAAGAATAGATGGAATAATTGCATTGCTTGACTAAGTAGTATGACCTTCTTTCGTGGCTGTCTCTATATTTACCGTGAAAGGAATAAATTGTGCGCGACCGCTTAGCCGATCGTTATGGTCTTGGCATTCTCCTGGCTTTAGCCGTGGAATTTGATTCTAAGTTTATTCAATGAGGATTTTGCTAAGAATAGATTTGGGTCACCTTTGTCAAGTAATTGTTTTTGGTTTTGTTGGTTGGGTTCCTCCTGCAGGTGTTTCTGCAGGGTATGACTTTCTTGTTTTGTTCTTCTTTTCATGGAGCTCTAGGCCTTAATCCCCACTGTACAAGCTTATTTCCTTTTTCCAAATTTTTTTAATAATAATTAGTGGGGAGTACTGCTTTCCTTCCAGGTGTTTTTTTCCCTAAGGAGGATTTTGCATCGGTAAGGTTTTTGTGAATCAGAGACTCATTCTCCTTTTAGATAATATATATATGTATAGGGTAAATAATTAGTTCATGAACAATTCCAATATATGTGTACACAATTATGCTTCTATATTTATTTTATCAAGTTTTATCAGTGGCAAGGTCAGACTCACATAATTTTTTTTTTTACAAAGAAAAAGAATATATTACGGTTAATCAATTAGGAGTACTTATGGGTACTCCAACTCTGCATAATGAGCACAAAAAGGAGTACTCCAACCCATCATATTGTGTACAAAGGAGTACCTAAACCTGTGGCCCACAAAAGCTATACGCCCAAAGATCAAGCACCCAGCCACCCATCCATCATGTAGTCTCCATTCAAAGAAACTGGAGATGGAGTCCTCTAGCCCTACCTCCTCGAAATGCAGTCCAAAGAGTCCAACTTCCATTCATAAAATAAGCAACTACTCCTACCCGACTCCAGCCGTGAACTACTCCCACGAGGTAACCTTGTCTACTACTTCCCCGCATATTAGGTACTATCTTCCTAAGAAAATACACTCCACCTCCCATCCCCATACTACCCAGAGAACCGCATACCAAATCAAGAGCAGCTCTTTACTAGGCCCCCGAAGGCCCATTAGAGCATATACATCATAAGAAAGTTACAAAATACCAGCAGACATTTAATTTCTACCGATGGCCCTGGTGTGGTTGATAATAATTTTATTACGACGATTTGAGTAGTCTATCGTTACGTCGCTCGTAGAAAGGACAAAAATGGGATTTTTAATGAACAGAGTTCGCTACCGACGGCTCGGGCTGCCTCTGCACCACTTCGGCTGCATGCGCCGGCCATCGATGATTATCGACAGCCTTCACCAGCCAGGTGACAAGCAGCACTTTGGTTATAATTAAATGGACTTAGCGAGGGTATTACCGGCAGCCGAACCGCCGTGAACTGGATGGTGAGTTGGGACGCGCACGTGTTTTTGGGTTAATAAATCCTTTTAAATACTAACAGTGGCGGCCCATTTCGCCAAGTTGCTCAGTAATGTGGATGGTGATCCGGGCGGTGCACGTGTTTTGACGTTCATTGTACTTTAACACCGACGGTTAAGCCGCTTGTGAACTTAAATCTGATCCTCACTTTCTTTCTTCTTCTTTCTTTTCTCCCGTGAGACCTCCTCCCGGGCAACGCTCCTCCCTTCTTCGCCGCACCCAACCCCTCGTGACGCTGTTCTCCGTCATGTTCGCCGCTTCCTCCATCCTCAGTATGCACCGCCATACTTTTCACTATCGCTTCTTCGATCGCTTCTTTATCGTCAGCGCTATCTCTGCCGTCATCGTACTTTCCACCGCTTACTCCTCTTCACTGTCATTTCAGGTTAGCAGTCTCATTTGTAATGTTTAGGAGGCCCATTATTTTTTTTTCTAGTTAAACATTGACAAATCCTCAAGAAGAATGACTAACAACACAACCAGTTTCTCTAATTGATAAGTTGCAAAGGCTGCCATTTCATTAAATTATTTTCTTTTCTGGTATTAAGATTATTTTTATCAATGCTTTCATGCAAATCGTTGGGAGGATGGTTACTCTGATGGTAATTTTTTTGCCTTTGGGTTTTCAAAGTAAATTGAATGCCAAACATGGTAATACAATTGATAGTGTTGAACACTTTGGCAATTATTAATAGGTAAATTCCTTCCATAACCAGAATAGTATGGGCATCGATACCTAACTGCTAAAACAAACAAAAATAATCTCAATAAAAATAAAAACTATAATTCAAAGCCATAAATTATAAATAATAAAAACAAATAAAACCTACAAAACAAACTTAAAATAAAAAATAAATTGAAATATCAAAAGAAATTGAAATCGTATGAAATAAGTAAAACAATAGAAGAAATTAACAAAAATATAATTTTAATATTAGGAATGAAATAAGAAAAAAGAATAAGCTAAAAAATGAAATTAAATAGCTTATACAAACATTAGAATATTATTTAAGCAAAGTGATCCAAATAACAAAAATAGATAAAGAACTTTTATAAAAATGAACTAGAAAAGGAATAAAAAGACTCCTTAGAGAAAGTCAAAATTTATTAATAAATATAAAATTTTTTCAGGAAATTTCTTCTATACTCTTACATCAACAACAAAATATTTAAAACTAAACATTTAATTCCCCACTTTAAAAAGTTTAAAAATGATATGGCGTTACATAAGACACTCCATTACCTGCATTCATACCCAACAAAACTCCCAGTTTCTAGTTCTCACCCATTAATATCCATATATGAAATCTATCTTCATCGTAGAATACACATGGCAAAGGAGGAAATATTCACCAGCACCGAAAAAAAGGAGGAAAGAGTCGCTTGAGGCCAACTAATTGTGGAATTCTCTTTAAAACTATTACTTCCCTAATTCCCCTTGAATTGTAAACTTAATAAGGAAAGTTGCTTCTTTTACACCATATGGGAATTGTTATTAACTATATTCCTTCTTTCTACCAGAGATATCTCCCCACCAAAAGCCTGGTTTTCTCTCCTAAATAGTGTTTCTTTTTGTCTTTTAATTGGTACGTAATTTATTTTGTTCCATACCTATGACCATGAAAAGAATTAGCCTAGAGCAAGAAATATGTTTAATTTCAAGCA